>JAODAL010047994.1:0-29387 GCA_025379985.1 Phyllomedusa bahiana | reverse complement strand
CCCCCCCCCCCACCCCCCCCCCCCCCCCCCGGGCCCCCTCCCCCCCCGCTCCCACCGCGTTGAATTTACAGTGGTAGATTCTGCTTTAAAATTCTCTAGCTAACTACATAAAATGTTCAAACCCCCTTAATCAAAACTAAATTGGAAGGATCACAGCTAATAGTAGAGGTTTCTCTGTGCAGAAATAGATAATTTCGCTGAGCTGTTTGGCCACAGGCAGAACGCAGGTCCTATCCCTTTATGAGAGCTGAGAGACACTGAGGCTTGAAAAGGAAACGTGTTCTATGTAAAACGAGGGTCATGTGATTTTTTCCAGCCAAATTTGCAAACCATAACATCCCAGTCATGACTCGCACCACACATCTCACCCTGCTCTATTCTGTAATCTCATTTGCTGGCCGCCAAAATTACAGGAAGCGCCGAAAAAGGCGCGTTTCTTAATAGATGATGCACAGATTTTAACCTTAATTATCGCATGATCTGGAAATTTCGATCACCATAAAAACCTTGCCGATTTCAACTTTGTCGATAAAAATCGCTTAACACTAGTAATGACAGCTGCAACACATTTCCTGTATGGAGAAACTAGTCTCATGCATTGCTGAGGTAGGATTTTGGCCCTTGCTTCCACACAAACACTCAAAATTCTGCAGGTTCTGTGAGCTCCTTCTATGAACTCTGCGCTTTAGTTCCTTGCATAGATTTTTCTTTTTTAGTCTATTTCTATTCTATTCAGGTCAGTTGATTGGCCGGGCCAATCTAGCAGTTTTATTTTCTTTCTTGGCAACAAATTGAGAGTTTCCTTGGCTTTGTGTATGGGATCATTATCTTGCTGAAATGTCCACCCTCGTTTTATCTTCATCACCCTGGTAGATGGCAGCAGATTTACAGTATATCAAGAATATGTCAGTAAATTCATCTTTCTTTCAATTATATTAATTTTTTCAGTGCCGTATGCTGAAAAATTCCATGCCTTGATGTTCCCATCTCCAAACTTTAATGTCGGTATGTTTTTATAGGGGTGATATGCAATGCCATTTATGAGTCTGGTCTCATCTGACCTGACAGTATTCCCCCAGTATGTCATAGGGTTGTCTAAATGTAGTTGAACAAACTTTAAATGCTGTTCAACATGTTTTTGTTCAGTGATGGAGTCTTGCTTGGTCATGGAAGCTGAGTGCAATACTTATTGTTTTCTTTGATTGAATTGTACATGCTGATTCCAAGTCTTTCTGTAGTTCTCCAAAGGTATCCTTGGCTCTTGGACAACTCTTCTGATAATTCTTTTTACTCCTCTGTCTAAAATCTTGCGAGGAGTACTTAGTCGTTACCAGGTAATGGTGATGTGATGTTATTTACACTTCCAAATTATAGCCCCAACAGTGCTCAATGGAACCTCTAGTAGTTTAGAAATTCTTCTGTAACCAATGCCATCAGTATGTTATGCTTTCTAATTACTGACAGATTTCAGCTGTTGTCATGACTTTCCATGGCTTTTTGTGTCTCTATTACTTCATGTGTTCAATTGTTTTTCCCCATTGTCATTTCTCATTATTACACATATTTTATGGACATCTATGGTTTGATTTCTTTGCCCGTGTGGCAAGGATGAGTTGTTACCGACATCTGGTGAGAATTTCATGTCAATAGCATGTTTAGAAATATATTTACTTAGAAAACTGGTGACATATTCAATACTTATTTTACCTGCCCTTATCCTTTGGTATGAACCCATAATACTTACAAAGTACCATAGGCATAGGGAGCATTCATGGCATATGAATATTAAGATAGTAAAACTATTATGTTTATATGGATATTGAATACCATACCTTTATGCATTTAACGTACTGTATACACAACTTGAGATATATCTATGTACTTGGTTATTCGGTATGTTCAATATATGTTATATATGGGGCTTGTACATATAATTACATCTTGTTACATCAGATATAAATAGGATTCTGGTGGGCCTGCAGTCTATCTGGGGTTGGAATGTTCACCTCTGTTCTTTTTATAATATGTTTTTAAATTATGATATAAATAAAGATATATTGTTAACTTTTGACTATATACTCTCTATATGTGTTTTTCTTGTTTAATGGCTAATCTGGTAGCATATAGAGAATTGTTAAGTTTAGAAAACTAGTACCCATTAGAGGATCCTCTGGGGATAGAACTGGATACTCCATTTAGAACCCTCCGAGTGGTAACAAAAAATGTTTCTCATTCTGATTAATAGTCAAATATAGCATGTAGAGAGTTGTTTAGTTTAAAAAAACAGGAGAAGATCCTTAGTCAATTCAGGACCCTCAGATTGGGGACAAAAAGTGTCTCTTGCTCTGGAAGACACTCTAGTTCTTTTATTACATATGCGACCCATTGGTTTGATAGGAAACTGTGTAATGCTTTATGCACCTTTGCACCACCTTATTCAAATTACAGCTAGTCAATAGTTATTCCAGTAATGGGTTATCTCATTACCTGCATTTTGTTCTCCTTCTCCTTTAGCAAACTGGAAAACCCCCTAAATCTCTTAAAGATCTTTTTTATCCCCTTAATTTAACCTGAAATATGTTTTTATTTAGTTGTTTACATCCCCATCTCCCATATATGCATTAGCATTGCAAGCAATAATCCTTTTTTCGAACCTTAGTCCTATACCTACCAATACAGACCAAAGCTCAGGACGAAGGACATACGGCCGGCCTACTTACTGCAAAGATACGAGTAATCACGTGAGAATGATGTGCCTTCACAAGATCATGCTCAGTTTTCAGTGTATAGAATACATGCCGGAACCAAAGAGTAAGGATTCATCACCTGCCTATTGCAAAGAAATGAGGGAGACCTTGTGAAAATGATATAACCCCATAAGATCATGCTGTGATTTCAGTGTATAGCATAAAGACTGGAGCCAAGGAGTAGTGGTAGAATGCCAGATGGATTCTGTTTAAGCATCCGACCAGTATTGTATCTTCTTTTCAGTGGTTTTGAATTGAATTTGCACCTTGCCCAAAAATTGTGCTGCCCAAAGTTTTTTAGGAATGCCGGGGGTGGAAAAGCACCCAGCTGAAATCTGTTTGGTGCGATATGATGAGTGATTGTGTCAATTTGAATGATTTAATACAGTAGTCGATATGGGAAATTATCATGACGTATCCGTAGCGTTTTAAACGTTTCGCGATGACCATTAAAGCCCCCTTGGAGAGGAACAACACCTCATTTTTACACCCAAAAGGGGGGTGAAGCGGGAAATTAACATCCAAACAGTAAACGGATACGTGCAAATTTTGGGCAACATAATTAGGCAACAAGAGTGAAGAAAAAAAGTACAGACTATTCATTTCCCCTGCCTGTCCCACAGCATGACCTTAAAACCTGATCCCCAAAAATTTAAAAACTGCCAGAAGGCAGTTTTTTATTGAACCCTTTTATTTTATTAAACTGGACATTATATCCCAGTCTGGAAGCAGCATGACCTTAAATCTCCATGCCCAAAATTTTTGTCCCGGAAAAAAGGATTTTGAACCACCATTTTGTTGAAGGGAAAATTTGATATACCTGTTTACCTGTTCTGGGCCCAGCAAGGCCCAAAACCTGCTGCCCCCCCAGTTTTAAAAAGTGCCAAAAAAAAGGGTTTTGAACCCCCCTTTTTGTTGAATTGACATTGATATGCCTGCCCTGGACCGCAGCATGACCCGAAAACTGCATGACCCAAGAAAAAAGTGCAGAAAAAAGTGCTTTGAATCACCATTTTAGTTGAATGGACATTGACTTCCATTCCTGAAAACGCAGCATGACCCAAAACCCCGCCAGGTCCCTTATGGTTAAGCAAAAATTTTTTGCAATAAAAAAAATAAACTTTTAAAAACAACTCGTTTTCAATATGCGGGTGCTAGAGCTACTTGATTCTACTGGTACATTTTCCCACCTGACATTGGGGTTTTAAACAAACAAAAAAATGTCCACAGAGGTAAACGGGCTGTCTGAAAATCCTGCATTCTATTTTAAGGGGGGAAAGGAAAATTATGATCAAGGGGGGGCCTGTAAATTTGATCACACGGGTTCAGCTGGCGGCCCCGGCTTACGTGGGGGGGTGAGGAAAGGGCTGGCGTCCGTTCTATTAACAGGCGGTTCAGCTGCGGGGCCCCCGATTTACAGGGGGTGCGGTGAGAGCCAGATTGGCTCTCATCCCTTAAACCCAAAGCAAAAATTCCCTTATGACGGCAACAAAAACGTGTGTGAAACAGAGTGGGGAAGGGGAAGTGGGAAGCCCCAGCCTTCCCAGTCACGTCAAGCCCTGGGAGGCTTGAGAAATTTCTGCCTCTACGAGGGCTGCCCCTCCGTATGATTGGGGCCCAATTTTGAGTTTTCCCTTGGAAATGCTGGGGGTTTGAGCTCTTTTTACCCAGGTGCCTTTTTTTTGGATTTTTTTTTTCGTTTTACCAATGTGTTGGGGAATTGGTCTCTGTTCTTGGGGGGCTGGGTCATACCCCAGCCCTCAGAATAACCTACTTGTTCATGTTTTTCCTGACCTCCCTTGAAATTTCAGGGGAAATATTTGTTTTTGCTTTTTGTACATGCAATGTTTTTAGTAGTTTAACTTAGAAAAAACCCATTTTTTAAAATAGGATGGAATCCACCACTCTTTGTTTCTTTTTTTTTTTGTATTAAACAGGTTTTTCTCACTTCAGGGTTTGTAGCTATGTTAAGATTTGAAAAAACAAGTATTTGCAATATGTTTCTTAACAGTGTTACCTTTTCCCTGTTTTGACAAAACCATCCCCAAATTTCAAAAATGACCCTTCCCCTTTTGCTATTGTGAAAAAACAAAGTCTGTTAAAAAAACCAATTTTTAAGTGGGACCTGTGTATAGCTTTTTTGACCCCACCATGCACCAAAAATTTGCCCCCTTTGGCCTCTCTTGCAATTGTGAAGAAAAAAATGTCTTTTAAAAAACACTTTTTTTAAAAAATAGGACTTAGTATAGTGATTACAGCGCTGACAAAAAATTTAAAAATTTTTTCTCACCCACTGAAAAGTTGTGAGGGAGAAAACCCATTAAAAGCCACTTTTGGTTCCAAAGGGGCCTTGATTTAGCTGTAATTTTTAAAAAAATTTTTTAAAGTGGAGTAAGGGGAATAGTTTTTTCATGAACCTTGTCAATTGGTTCTTTACAGTCTCCTCACCGCAAAACCGAAAAATGACCTTTTAGGAACTGAGAATAAAATTGAAAGTAAGAAATGATCATTTAAAAAAAAAATTTTCAAGGGGACCATTCTGTTTGAAGGGAATGTGAAGTGCCCCGGCAACTAATGGGTGACCTCGGCAATTGGGGGCCCAAAATCATCAGAGACCCATGCTGTTTTCATTTTGATGAAAGTAAAAAATATCACATTATCTGGGGAAAACCCGTTGCTTTTTGTCTGTCATGACTCCTCCGTGTGTGAAGGGCCGTCAGATATGACGTGGCTGTGGGCAAGACAACACTCTAGGCGGGGCCCAGTAGCTTGGCCCCATTCACCCCATTTTGGATCCCCAAAAAGTCGTTTTGGGGTCCGGAATATAAAAAAACATGGGTTTTGAGCCAGTAGTCGACCCTATGTTTTAAAGCTGGTTTGGGTGTTTGATGGTGCCCGCATTAATTCGTTGGTGAGGTGGTAAATAAGGATTGCCAGAGGTCACCCTTTGGGCTTCTAAAACCCAATCCCCGCTGGCGCGTATTGGAAACTCTATGCTGTCTTTTTTGCGACGTTGTTCCACCATGACTTTTTGAAGAACGTAAGCAGACGCAAAGATGTCTCAGTTGATTAACCCGGGGTTTCCCCATTGCTGATTAAAACCTATTGGGTGGGTGGAAGGAAAAAAGTGCTGATTTTTTGTTTTGTAGGGGGATCGAGGAGGGTGGAAACCAAAATTTTGGGTCAGTTTGAGGCCTTAATGGGGGAAATATGGGACGAAAGGAGCACCCCCAAGCCTCATGTGAGAGATGGACCCTTTAATGTTCAAAGCCTCTGGGTTGGGGGCCTGAAACGATCTTCCTCATCTTCCTCCTCTGCCTAATCATCCCAAAACCTCTTTCCAAGGAGAGACTCGGAAACTGTGGTGTCCAGGAAACCTATCCTCCTCTTCCTCCCCTCGCTTAAAACACAGCCCTGACTCCCCTCAGATGCTGTGCCGAGAGCGAGGCCCCGCCTTGCACTAGCCCTGGACCCCAAACCCATGCTAATAAAGCCCTTAAAGTTGAAAATGTCAGGCCTTTTGGATTGACGGGAGAAAGGCTCTGTGTCGATCTTTCAGTCTCCCCCTCCGTCGCGGTGGGATTGCTGTTTCAAGTGTCAACGATTATTCCAAAACTAAATCAACAATGCCCTGCTGCAAGGGGATTATCCCCACTGACCATTTTGGTGGTTCTTCAAAACGGCAAGGTGGGAGAGCTCTTTCACCGCTCCACCTCGGGGTAACCCCTGAGGTCCCCACTGTGTTGTCAGGCATGTGTCCTTGTAGTGGGGAAGGCATTGCGCTCTGCCACAATCGGGGAGATGGGGGGTGGAAACCCGTTGTTGCCCCATTACAAGGAAGGTTGACGGGGAGGGCCCAGTACACGCAAAGCACCAGGGGGGAAGCAGGGGGCGAACGGTTTGGAAAGGGAGGGGGAGTCAGACCTTGGCTTTCCCACAGGGGTCCAGACTGGGTAGCATTTAATAAATTTTTGGGACGAGGGTTCATGAGTGTGAGGCAAGGGATGTGCCAGCCCACCGATCTTTTAAGGGGAGGGCGAGGGATTTGCCCTTATCGAAACACCCGGCCTGGCACAAGGTTTTTTGACCAGTCAGCGCTCAGTCTCGTTGCGAAGGTCATCCCACCCTGGGCTGTGTGTTGTAGTCTCCAAGCAGATAAAAATTTAAAGGCTGGTTTCTATGGGCACGTGTGACCCGTGGAGGAGGGGAGGGGGTGTGTCTGTATGTAAGGAAATAATATGAAGGCAAAGTGAAAAAAGGGATTTCAGGGCAAGTATAAAGTGGGAAACATTGTTGGTGGGAAATAAAGGGGGGGAAAAAACAGAAAATTTATTTTTGGGGTAATCATGACCCCCCCAACATCACGAGGAGATAGAAAACAGATGCATAATCAAATGGTGGGGGAAAGGAAAATACAGTGAAAATAATGGGGACTTTTAAAATTTCCCAGGATTGATGGGGTCACGGTTCTGCATCAATGAAAAGGGGAAGGAAGTTCCTCAATTGTTAGAGGATAATTTTATGGGGGGATTTGTGGGGGAACCCCTTTAAAATGATGTCTGTTGGATGGTCTTTTAACAAAAGCAGAAAGTCGGGGGGTCACGGTTTCTGAAAATCTTGGAAAAAAGTGACCCTATATAATTCACTTTAGTGAAATGGAAAAAAGAAAAAAGGCGGGAAGGCAAAAACATTAAAAGGGCCAAATTTTCCCTTTTTGGGGAGAAAACAGGCCTAGGGGAGCGTATTACAAAGGTGAATAGAAGCCAAGTGGGGGCTTTAAAAGTACTTTGGGAAAAAATTTTTTACAAAATATATTCCTATGGGTAAAAAGTATAGGCGCTAAAATAAAAAACCAACATGGTTCTGCCTTTTGTTAAGAGGCAATAATCAATAAAAAAGGGCCTTTAAAAAAATAAGCAGAGGGGGGCGGATGCCTTTGAAAATTTTGAGGGGTTTTAAAAAAATCGTAAAAAAGTGATAAAAGCAGCTAAAATTAAAAAGGAAAAGGGGGGTGGCCAAGGCTGAAGACTAACCCCCAAGAAATTCTTTTAAACAATAAATTCCAAAAAGCCAAAGTCAGAGCCCCTGGGGCCCCTTTAAAAACCCGTGATGAGGGGTGGGCATGGGGCCAAGAAGGGGGGAATAAAAAAGGTTCTTAGTCAGTATTACGTCAAAGAAATAGTAGTTTATTTGGGGGGGGACCAAGTCAAAAAAAGGTGGTGGCAGTATGTTAATACATCATCTGCTATAATTTAAATTCGTCGTGTAGAAAAAAGTCAAAACAAGTAAATAAACTGAATGTGACAAGGCCCAGGCCCCGAGGCTTTACCAAAAGTTTTTAAAAAGCTAGCTCGGTTTCTCTTGCCCTGTAATGTATTTGAGATTCCCCCGGTGACGGAAAGTACCAGGGACGCATAAAGGAATTTGTTCCCCTCTTCAAAAAAAGGTTCCAATCTTGCCGTAATTAAAGACCTAATTTAACATTTTTGTGGGGAAAAATTTTGAGGGGGATAAGGGACTTATACGGGTATTTGACAACAAAATATTAGTGATTGCCGCATGGATTTATAAGACAGAAGTGTCAACCCAAACTGTTTCTTTTTATAAGAGGTGGTAAAGTTTGGATAGGGGCAGTGTGGGTTTGTGTTTTGACTTGAAAGGCATTTGACATGTCCCCCATAAAAGGGTTTTTTGGGTAAATTAGAATCCATTGGTTTTGAGAAACAGTGTGTAAATTGGTTAAAAAAAAGGTCCTGGGTGTACCCCGGGGTGGGGGTAAATGATCCTCTTGAGTGGTCCCGGTCTGGTGGGTTTTGCCCCAGGGGTCATTAGGGCCCTTTTTATTTAAAAGTATTTAAATGATAGGGGAAAAGGGAAGATAGCACGTCCGATTTTTGCAGTGACACCAAATAGCAGGGTAGTGCAATCATGGAGAGCTCATAAATTGCAAGCAACTGGACACACTGGTGCTTGGGCATCCCCCCCGGCAAAAGGGGTTTAAAGTGGATTTAAATGTAAAGGTTTTGCACTGGGGGGAAATAATCTACAGGCATCATATGTCCTAGGGGGGAGAAAAACTTGGGGGAATGCTTGTTGAGAAAGATTGGGCTTTTGAGATCATAGCTACAGAAAAGCAATGCAAATGCCCCGGAATAAATTTTTCGTTATTTTAAAAAAGGCATGGACTCTCGGGACAAGGGTGTAAATTCTAAACCGTGTACAAAGCATTTGGGGGGTCTCCTTAGAATTGGTTCGTTTCTGGGCCCCCGTTTTTAGAAAAGATGTAAAGGAGTAGAGGAGAAAAGACGACAACCAAACTTATAAGGGGAAAGGAGGGATCTTATTTGAGGAGGGTTAGTAAATTGAATTATTTTTGTTTGAAAAAGCGGTTTAGGGGGGGACATATTAAAATTTTAAAAATAAAAAATGGTCCTAAAAAAAGTATGGGGGAAAAAAATTTCAAGTGAAGCCCCCCCAAAAGGGCAAGGGGACATTCCCTTTTGACTGAGAAAAAAAGGATTAATTCCCCAGGGGAGGCGTTTTCAGAAAAAATGTGAATCTGGGGGAATAGCCTACCTGAGGGGCTGGTACAGCAAAAGGGAAATTGAAGGGTTTTAAGAAAAACAGATACTACCCTTGAACAAAGAATATTAAAATGTACATAGCCCTTAAAATTTGGATCCTGGGTGTAGGCTTGGGGTCAGAGATAGGGTTCCCTTGGAGCAGATTGGTTCATGCCCTTTTGGGTTTAAGGTAATTAACCCGTGGGGAGGTGGGAAATGTCTTGTCTCTTCCCCTTTATCACATTTTAACCCCCCTTGGTTTGGCTTATGACATGGTCTTTTTCAACCGACTAAAATTGTAATATGTAATATTAACCCTCACCCTCCATTGGTTTTTGAAGAGCGTGCGCCCGGGCCTAGAGCCACGTTACCCTCAGAGAAAATCACCCACTCCCCCGTGAGATGTCACAAGATTAAAACGGCTTTGCCCGGGTTTTTAGTCCATGTATCGGTGGTCGATGGGTTTGCCGGGAACAGAGAGAAAACCCCCTTTAAATTTTAGATGACCGTGGCCCGACAGGGCGGGACGGTTTTCGGAAAAAAAAATGCCTTTTTGATTGGGATTGGGGGGGAGGCAAGGGCCCTGAGTGGCGGAAACCCATTGTGTCCCCGACAGAAATAACATTTCCAAGGCCAAAGCCTGGAAAGCCATATTCGGCTTTTGGCTTTGGGATGGGTTTTGGGTTAAAATGTTTCTTTGCTTCCAAAAGGTAGAAGAAGGGTGGTGCTAGACTGTCTGTATGGAGCAGGTCAAAAAGGGGAAGAAAAGGGGGGGATGGGTCTCTGGAGGTGGGTGGTATCGGGGGCGTGGTGGAGGCGAAGCGGGGGTGTCTTGTCATGACCGAGAGAATGGGCAGTGAGGAAGCTTGGCTGGGGGAGGAGGGGGGGGAGACAGGGGTGTGCAGTGGTTGAAAACCGGGGAATGGTGGCCTTTTTTGCAAATTTCCTCCCTTTTTAAATATTTTCCCTGCATGTGACTTAAATTTGGTGGGGGGGTTAAACCCTAAAATTTTCCCCCTTGATGGTTTTTCAGCAAAGGGGGTGGGTGAATCAGAGGCTTGCTAAAAAAGGCCCGGGATGAGAGGTCCGGACCTTTTTGACGGTAAGCGAGGAGCGTTGTTTCCCGGGGTCGGGCAAACGGAATAATCTCAGCGGGTTGTGCGACCGGCCCCCCTTTTTTAGGTGGGCCCCTACTGACCTAAACCCCCCGTCTTCCTCCTGCAGTGATGAAAAGTTCGCAACAAAAATTTTGTGAAAAGACCAAGTTGGGAAAAGGGATGTCCATCATCTCTAAAAATCAAAACAGATGACTTCCCCGTCCCGAATTTGCACCTGGAGCTGCGGGTACGTTGCCAACCCCGGGATTTTGCAAAAATGAACCCGGTTCCCTTTTCCCACTTGGGCATCAGCGATTTGGTAGGCAGAAAATCATCTCTTTGGGCCCCTGCCTTTTTAAAAGCCTTCTGACCCCAATGCATTCGTCATCAAAGAGGTCTTTAGAAAAAAGGATTTCCCAGTGGTGGGTACACGATTTTAAATTTTGGGTGCCTTCGCTTCATATTGGACGGATGCTGTGATATTAAAGCATTTGTGGCCCTGAGGGGGACGAGGAGGAAGATGCTGGACAGGTTGATTAACCATGAAGAAAGATTGGGCGCTGTTTGTTACTGAGATTCACAGGGCATCGACCCATGTTCAGAAAGATACAAATTTAAGAAGTTATGGAAGGGTTTTTGGCAGTCTCTTATTAAAAGATGGCAAATCACAGCTATTCTTAAATCCTAATAATTTCCTACAGCCAACTAGGATTAGAAACTGAAATGTTTCTAGCGAATAGCTGTGAAATGCGGTCTGGTGGAAGAACAGTAAGACAAAATAAACAGTGTTCTTCCTTCAGTCCCAGGGATTTACAACTGCCCAGTAGGACTAGGAATTGATAACAAACTATCATACAAGTGCGCTATCTGCACCAAACTGAGATTCACTGAGCGCAATAAAACTATTCAAAAGTTATATGGATGAGAAATTGCGTTTTTTGCAGCAATGACAAACGAGAACAGTTACTAGAAAATGTTTCTATCAAAATTGGCGTACAACGTGGCTCTTCGAAAAAAATGGGCCGCACCACATGCAATACAGCTATTTAAAAGTTATACGGATAAGAAAAGGTGGTTTTTTCACCAATGAAATACATCAACAGTTACTACAAAATTTCTGTACCCAAATTTAAGTACAAGATGGCTCTTTGAACAAAACTGGGCCGTTCCAAAGTGCAATACAGCTATTTAAAAGTTACACGGATGAGAAGTTGCGTTTTTTGCAGCAATGACTCACAAGAAAAGTTACTGGAAAATTTCTGTATCAAAATTGGCGTACAACGTGGCTATTTGAAAAGACTGGGACGCACAAAATAAAAGGTACAATTTCACCTCAGGTGCGAGGTGTGCTGGCCAAAAAGTGGTTAAAAAACATGCCATTTCAATGCAGGTTCAAAGCAGAGTCTGGGCTACACAATATGCACCCTCCTTTCAAAAGCCAGCCTGTTTGCCTGTCTGTCTGTTTGTCCGCTTCCTCAACTCTGTCTAACTAAAATTCTCTAATCTACCTATATTCTAATGTTCACAGCTAAAAGCATAGCTGTATGAATAAAGATAAGAACTGTGTCGCTGAGCTGTATTGAGAGACATGTAGCAGACGTCTTGCTCTAATTTTAGACACTGAAAGACTGATGCTGAACAGGAAACGCTGGTCTATGCAAAACGAGGTCACGTGATTTTTGCAGCCAATGAGATCCATACACCGCAAAGTGGTGATGTTGTACATTTTCCACACCCCCCTCTATCCTCAGAGCTGATTGGCTGGCCGCCAAAAAGACAGGAAATGCTGAAAATGGCGCGATAGTAATAGATTATCTGTAAGATTGTCACCTAAAATATTGTGTGATCGAAAATTTCTAATCAGCCTAAAAATCGTGATGATTTCAACTTTGTCGATTATAATCGCTCATCTCTAGTGCAGACTACTAAACGGATTTTCTTTTAAAGTCTATGGGGAAGGTTTATTGTTGGTTTTCAGACGGTTTGCAAATCTGGAACTGTCCCGGATTCCAAGGGTGGATGGAGGTATGTATAAGGAATCTAAGCCATAAAGACTGAATCCCTGGGATTGCGCTCTTAAATGCACTGTTTGTGCATCCTTTGGATGTGAAAACAGTGTGCACAGATACTTGTGGACTCTCTTAGAACCTTATAGAGAGAACAAGAAAATGTATCAGTTGGTAACAGGGAAGAGTCATAGCTCTCCGGATGTCACTAGCTGCAGGAGGCTTGCCCTGGCCCCACAGCTAGACTATAAAGTCTAGCTGTGGCAGTGGGCAGAGCTTCTCCTGGGACAAGGAAGGTAAGTGACCATTCTCATCCACTTCCTCCCCCATGTCCTATCCAGCATTCTTGGATGCTGGATAGACTATCCAGCGTCCAGAAAAGCTAGGTACCTGCTGTTGGGGATGTCACCCAAGTTTCCCAGGTGTTGAATAGCCTATCCAGTGTCTCGGAAAGCTGGATGATGCCACATTCAGCACAGCAAGCACCCACATCCCACCCAAAAAAATCCAGCCTGCAGCCACCCCTCTTGGAGACCCTCACATTTGATGGTCCTTCTTGTGACAGTTACTTGTTTTTTCCCAGTACCCCTGGTGCATTGTATACTGGGGTAATAGTGAGTGGGAGTTAGTGTCAGCCTTTGGGTTACCTTGTTACCGCTGACTGACACCAAGACCCAGCGATAGTAATAAATAGGTGTGTGTCAGACGCCTTCATTAAATTAAACTGGAAAAATGGTAAAAAAAAAATACAGAAGCAACAGAAGATGCAACAGGGATGCAACTCTGGTCCGACATAGTCCAACAAATCCAGTGTAGTCCAAATGAGGGAATTTGTAGAGAAATAAAAACACTAAAAACATATTAATAAGTTTAATATTAAACTCCATGCCCTGAAGATTATGGCTAGGGTTGATTGTCTGGGGGTGCACAGGACAGAGTACAGGCCACAGCCGCACCACAATCTCAGCGGGGTTGGTCCTCTGTCTCCCTCCAGGAGATTGTGCCTGTAAACTATGGCTTGTACTCCTTCTACTGAGTACATAGATAATTACCACTATATGGTCACTGTATGGCAGTAAGATAGATCTGCAGAGTGCCTACATACAACTGGTACTACCAATATATGGTCAATGCATGGTAGTAATTTACAGTTTGCAAAGCCTCTGTACACTGATACCACTATATGTTCACTGTATGGCGGGAATATTAGTGGTATTGGTAGTAGTGTAATGGTTTATATTCAGGAGCAGTGTGGCGATATTATTCAGTCACTATGTGGTGTGATATGTGGTCATGATATGTCAGTATTATTTGATCTTTGTATAGCGGTATTATTGATAATATTAGTCTTGGTTTGGTCAGTAACAGTACAGTTATATTAGCTCCCTCTAAAGTGGTATTATGTGGTCACTATATGACCATTATATAAAGGTATCATCCATAGAACATAGTCTTACAGTTATTTGTATGGATTTTTGTATTTGCAACATTACCCTATATAAATACATATTTATGGACCCCAGTAACGCCGCTGTTTTGTTGCTGGTGGTCTGCTGAGGAATGATTCTGTTAAGTGGGACATCGTTAGAAGCATGTCTCAGTGTGATGTCAAGTGTTTTGGTGCGGTTGGGGGCCTGGTCCAATGTGTCCCTCTTTTCAATTTCTTAAACTTGGGAGGTATGTGGATGCCCATCTACCACATCAAGGTAAGCTCATCAGGTGGATTCCTAACTCTAATGCCTTTCAGTGGGGCCAAAGCCATCATACATTCACAGTAACAAGCGTCATTCACACTGATTATAAGAATGTAAAGCAGGAGGATAGATGAAGTGCATGTCCAGGATGAGGGCAGTTACTCCTCCAAATGCACCACACAAACAATACTCAAATTTGCCAGCATCTCCATTGCAAACCGCTATAACTGCAATATAAAAAGGAAACTGTACAAAATAAAAATTATAGTAGCACAACTTAGGCACTCAAAATAATACAAACAAGGTCCTGTGGTCCATAAATGCAATAAAGCATATATTTAAATGCTATAAACAGCAGCTCAAGCAAGATGGCTGCTCACAATATCATGTTCAGAATACAGAATAAGAAATCTACAATCAGAGAATAAATAACAAGAAATGAAAGTATAAATATCTGGTTTAATAATTAAACAAATGAAGGTGATGCATTTCCTTTAAGTCAAAAAATGTGTTTCCCTTTTGCTCTTTGGCCTTTCCTACAAAGGTTTCACCATCCTCTTCCTTTAAAAGATATCAGTGGTGTATGCATATCATAGGTTGTTGATATTTGTTCCATCAACCTTGGCTTTTCAAACATATTGTTCTTCTTCTCTTCTATTGCCTTTGATTTTCTGTCCTGATTGTGGCTTGTTGACAAGTGTAAAGGTGCCTCTTAAGAACACTCAGATGATCAGATACTCCATATGTCGTGATTTCAATATTGTTCACAGCTAATAGTCTCTGCTGAATTAAATGAACCTCATAATCACCTGCTTCTGGTATAATTTGTATTCATAACAATCCATTGTGTAAACCCAGCTCACATTGTATCCAGTTCCTATAATGTCTATAGCACCAACATATTCTGTAGCGCAGCACAGAAGCTGCACAGTCTTGGAGGTTCCCTTTCGTTGATGTTTGAATTTAGAGTGACCTTTTCTAATGAGGCAACCAAGCAGTTTTCTAAGTTTGGAATAACAGCATAAATTCTGATGCTTCTTTAACTCCTTAACGACCGCCCACCGTCTTTTGACGTCGGCTGGTCCAGGTCGTCTGCAGCGATGTCCCAGAGCACCTCCTGCGAGCACCGGGGAGCGGGGAACCTCCGCATCCCGGTGCTTTAACCCTTTGATTGCGGCGGATCATCTCCGCAGCGCAACCAATGGATTTCCCTGCTCTGAAGGGTGATCGGAACACCTGGTGACCCAACAGAGCCTGGGGAATGGCTGCACAGTCAGCCCTGGGGTCCTGTGTATCAAGCCAGTGACCAGGGCACACTGTGTGCTGTCGTGATCACTGCCTGTTTCAGACTGACACAAATTATAATGTATTAGCATATATGATTATGCTAATACATTACCAAGTGGAAAAAAAATCTACATATATATATATATATATATATATATATAAATATATATATATATATATATATATATATATATATATATATATACATACATACATAAATACACAGTTCTCCCTTCATGGGATTTGAAAAAAAAAAAGTGTAAAAAAAAATGAATAAAATAATAAATAAAATAAACATAAATATGTAATAAAAAATAATTGTGCATACATTACACACACAAGAAAAACCTACACATTTTAGGTATCCACACGACCGTAATAACCTGTAGAATGAATCTAACAAGTTAGTAAGTGTGAAATGTGAATGGTGTAAAAAAAAAAATTAAGAAAAACAAAAAAATTATTTTTCAAAAATTCTGCAATTATTTATAAGTGAACTTAAACTATTCCCTCATTAAGTACAACTTGTCTCGAATAAAACGAGGCCTCATACAACTGCGTCATTGAAAAAATAAAAGTTACAACTGTTGAAACGCAAGGAGGCAAAAACTTAAAAAGTTCTGGTCAATAACTACTTTTCAGGCATTCGGCTTAAGGGGTTAAAGGGGTTATCCACTTTATAATGTCTTTAAAATGTTTTTATTTATTATGTATGTAACAGAAAAAATAAAAATTTTCTAACATACATGTATTAAAAACTCTGAACCTGTACCTCTATTTTACCAATACAGTATGTCACAGCACATGTTGTTGCCGTGGAGGAGCAAGGTGCTACAGGGGTTAATCCCTCCAGTCGGGTGACACGCCCAGGGAGAAGCCTGGCTGATAGGATTGACAGTTCGGCTTCAAATCAGCCCAGAGGATGTGTCGCTCAGGCCAATAGAAGAGTCCGGAGGCCGCACCAATCAGCTGCTGGGGCGGTGTCCGGGCGGCTCATTTAAACCAGCTCAGTTTGCTTCATCCTTGCCTGTGAAAGGTTCCCCTTTGCGCTTCTCCTGTTTCCCCGTTTGCTTGTTTACTTGTTACCTTGACTTCGGCTTGTTTCCTGACCTCGCTCTCGTCTTCTGATTCTGTACCGCGTTACCTCCTGGTTTTGACCCTTGGCTTGGCTTACGTTATTCTCTTGGTTTTCCGATTTGTGGCTTTGGCGTACTCTACCGTTATCGACCCGGACTGCTGACTTCGCGTTTCCCTGACGGCCCTGCACGTAGGAGAGTAGGGACTGTCGTCCAGTTGGGGTCTGCCATTTAGGGCAGCACGCCAAGTAGGCAGGGACAGTGGGCTGGGTGGCAGTCAGGGCCCACTGCACCTCCTCTGACGTGACATTTTCACAGGCCATACATTACTGCTCTCCACGCACCATGGACCCCATGACGATGCTGGTAGAGCAGATGCAGGGACTTACCCAGTTGGTCCAAGATCTGGCACTGAGGGTGCAGCAGCAGGAGACCTCCGTGGGTACCCGCCAGGATGGGAGTTCCCGACATCGCCACTCCCTGTTGTGGAACCCCCCATCCAGTTACCTGATAGATTTTCAGGTGACAGGAGGGTCTTTCTGTCTTTCAAGGAAGGCTGTCGTTTGTATTTCCGACTCCGGCCAAGTACCTCTTGTAATGAGGAATAGAGAGTGGGAATTATCATGTCCCTGCTCCAAGGGTCGCCCCAGGAGTGGGCATTCTCACTACCCCCAGAGGTACCCGAATTGTCCTCAGTTGACAGATTTTTTGCTTCCTTGGGTCTCCACTTCGATGACCCTGATAGGGAAGCAGTGGCCGAGATTCAACTCACCACCTTAAGGCAGGGTAAGCGGACGGTAGAGGAGTATGCTTCGGAATTTCGCCGCTGGTGTGTTCTGTCAGGGTGGAACGACCCAGCCCTCAGGTGCCAGTTCAGACTGGGATTGGCAGAACATGTTAAGGACTTGTTGGTAGCTTATCCTACCCTGGGCACTCTGGATGAGGCGATTGCTTTGGCAGTGTGGCTAGACAGACGATTTAGGGAGAGACGACGGGAACAGACCCTTTCTCCGTTGCCCCGCGTAATGCCACTTCCCCGTTCGGTGTCCACCCCCGAATCTGCTTGCGCGACTATACCACCGATCGAGCCTATGCAGGTAGGGGCCTCTTCTGCGGGTGCTGCCAGTGACCGCAGGACCTCATGTCACACCCAGGGTCTGTGCTTCTTCTGTGGCGGTGAAGGTCATCACATCCAGGAGTGTCCCAAAAAGAAGCCATGGCCGGAAAACTCCAGCGCCTAGGTGACCTTCCCGGGAGTCACCTAGGCGAGCAGGTATTCCCAATTGTATCAAAGAAACTATTGTTTCCATTTAAAAATTTTCGTATTTTTCCAGCTGTGATTCTGGGGGGTGCATTTTGGACCCCCATGATCACCCTTTCCCTTTCATGGACGTTTTTCAGTCCCCTAGGCGTGGGGGCCCTTTTCCCTTGGAGGTCTCTTTTTATTCTTGCGGGTTTTGGGGCCCATTGATTCCACCCCGTTGGTAAAGGGGAATATCTATACTGTCCCCCGGGAACTTGAGGTTTGAAATTTGGGGGCCTATACAAAAGGGGAAACAGAGGACCCCCGATGGGTCGCAGGTTTTTTTCCCAACTAGAGGGTGTGGGTTTAGGGGCCCTTACTGCGGGATGCGCCATTTGAGGCCTTTTCTCAGGGGGGAAAGCCCCCTTATTATGTCAGTAATGATATAGTACTAAACTTACAGAAAGGGGCTAGAATAGTTTTGCTAGGGGGCTATGTATGGGGTGGTTTTTTTGGGGACACCCCTTGTTTTGGGGTGGGTGGTTTTCCCCGCTTTCCGGGCCCAGGTTTTGGGTATGTTTTCTGGGACGAAAAAACCCTCCCATCCGGGGAAATTAGGGGGCGTGGTCTGTACGGGCAGTGGACCCGTTTTGGACCCTAGAGAGAGTTGGTCCCCTTGGGGCTTGGGGAAAAGGCCACAAAGTATACAGTAAGAATATGGGTATGTGGTGTGTTGGTAGGCCCCGATGAGTAGAGGGGGAGGTTTTGTGAATTTTTATTTGGCTAGAGGGGCCGAGGGTTTTATTTGGGTTATGTTTGTTTGTATGTTTTTTTCGGTGTTAATAAAATGGCGAAGCCGGGATAAAGAACCCGGGGTTTTGGAGTGCCAAATCCTTTTTAAAACCAAAGCGGTGACCCGGGGGCCGGGAAGGGCCCCCGGGCCGACCCAAAGGGGAAGGCGGCCGAAGGCTGTGAGGTGTCACATTGGGGGAAAGGATCCCAGGGGGCAAGGATTGGAAAAAAAAATAAACTGGGCACAAAGGGTGCGGAAAAAATGCAGTTTGAATGGGGGACTGGGGCCAGTTACATGGGGAAGCTGAAATTTAGCTTTGTGAAACCCCAAAGGGGCTTTTGAAGCAAACCCCCACCCTTTTTCAGACGGTTGCCTGTGTGGGGGGGCCCCTCAGTGAAAGGGAGAGTGTTTTGGGGAGAGCCCGTGGGGAAACCCCGTACAGAGATTTGTGCTGTCAAAACCGGGGGGTTTTTGGTTTTGGAAAATTTTTTGTTTTGAAGGAGGAGTGCTGGCCCGTTGGGGCGGGGAAAATGCCCAGAAACAAGGGGAGAATAAGCTGGGGGCCCCCGCAGTCTCCCAAAGCAAAAATTGGGGGAAAATTTTTAAAGGGCTTATACAAAAAATGAAAGAAAGGGGGGCCCAACCAGCGAGAGGAAAATCAAAAAGTCCAAGGGCCGAGTGGGAGGCAAAACAGGGAGGGATAAAAGTTATCTCCAACCAGAAACACCCATCGGGAAAAGGAAAAATTTAAACCACGACCCAAAAGGGCCCTTGCGGGTTGGATGCCCCAACGGGCAAAGCAAAACCCCAATTTGTCCCAAAGCGTAACCACCCGGGAAATTGGTCCCAGCGGACCCTGCAGGGGCCATGTGCATGAGGGGGTTGCCGTGGCGAGGGGGCCCATATCGTCCCCCCAAAAGGGGGCCCACTTCAGGAGGGATGGAGTTGCGGGGGGACCGATGTTTCCCGGTTCCCAGGGGAACCCATCTAAATTTCATTTTTGGGGCCTATCACCCCCCGGGAAGGGTTAATGTGGAATTTCCGGAAAAGTGGATGGGGTTCATTCCCAAGGGAAACCCCTTGCTTTTAACGGAGCCGCTATCCCCATCCAGGGGGGACCCGGTGGAGGGTCCCACAGAGCAGGGGGAGTTGCGCCCCTGATTGTCTTCTCAGAAGGAGGCCAGAGAGGATCCCGTACAACCCGGGGAGCCCAGGGGGGATGCAGCCCCACCCATGGCGACATGGGACGGGTGAGAAAGGGGAGAGGTCCAAAATGGACCAGACATCATCCCGGGAAAGGGACTTTTCCCTGTTAGTTATGAAAACGGGTTTTAAAAAAATGTCTACCAAGTCCAGGAGCTTTTGGCTACCAAAGGGTGGGGGCTGTAGGTATGGACATGATCTGTAGAGGACTTGGCTGGGGGAAAAGGAGGCCCAAAATCTTGACAAGCCAAAAAGGGGTTTGAGGGGCAGGGGACTTGCAGGGGGTATGATTTAAAAATTTAATTTGGTTTTTGGGGAATTTTTGCCCTGGTGTAGGTTGAAAATAAAAAGTTAAAATAGTAACCTGCCGGGGAAACCAGGGGCAGGTTCCCCAAACCTTGGCAGGGGGAGGTTCGTGGATTTTTAGCTTCCAGTTACTGGGGTTTTTGTGAAACCCGAAGCTGAGTTTCTTTAGCAGAGGAGTGTCGGGCTGGGCCCTGGAGGTCATGGCTGTCAGGGGTCTTGGGTGAGAACTGCAGAGTGTGAAATTTGGGTTTTTGGGGGAGAAAAAGGGCCCGCCCCCGCTATAGAGCAGTTTGGCTCAAAAAGTGCCCCTTTGGGGGGCCCCTGGCCCAACGTTTTAGAAGTAGGACAGTGTTTTGGGTCCGTGGGGAAAGCCCGCCGTTTTGTTCTGCTCTGGGTTTGGGGCCCGAGAGATGTTTACCGGGGTTAATGGGAACTCTGAAAATGTGTTTTCCGGGTAGAGAAAACAGCTTCCGGGGAAAGGGGATTGGCCCCTTTGGGGCTGTGTATTTAGGGCACTCTTTCTATTTAGGGGACTAGGAGTGTGCATGTCTGGTTAGTTACCAAGGGGAAAAAAAACCCTTGTGAAGAGTCTTTAGTTGCAGGTGGGAGCGGGATGCTGTTTGTGGGTCAGTGGGACAGGGGGACTGTGATGTTGATTTTTCAAATGGGGAGGGCATGGGAAAAAACGTTTGAAAAAAAACAGTATGCCCAAAGGGAGAAATTTTTTGTGACCCTGATGTGTATTACAGGAAGGGGGTCCCTTTTTGATCGGTTTGCACTGCAAAGGGGAAAGAAGAGTATGTCAGGTGGGGCCCGTGTGCAGCGGGGCACATGCTCCAAAAATTTCTGCTGTGTTTCAGTCGTTTTTATGCAATAGTTAAAAAGGTCACAGTTTTGGGTTGTGATAGGGAAAAATGAGCTATTAGACCCGTAAAAAAAAAGGGGGTTTTCTAGGTGCCAGTGAGGGGGCAGGGGAGGGGGGGTATTTAATTTTGATGCTAGGGGGAAAGGGCCCCCTTTTGGGGGAACGGTTAAAAATTTTTTCCCTTTAAAAATTATGGAGGGGCAATGTTTGCAGTATCACAGGGTGGGGAGGGCCGGCGGGGTTTATTTGGGGGACCGGGAGGTGGGGGCTATTAAACGCCAGATGTCTGTGCCCTACTTTTTAAAATGTGTCTTTCCATTGATCCAGTGCACAAAGGGAAAGGATGTGTGCAAAATAAGGAGTGACCTGATAGAGGGGTTTAGTTTTTTCTCCCCTTTGAGAGGTTTTCAGGGATGTGCAGGAAACATGAACCCCCAAGTGCTGCAGAAGGGCTGCTGTAAAAACCCGGGGCCCGTAAACGGAGGGTTGGGGAAAAGGGGGAAAGTGTCACCGGCTTTAATGAAGGGGCCCTTGCAGTAAGGTTGAAAAAGCGTTTTAGGAGAGGCGTTTGGGGAATGTGGAAAAAATGACATCAGTGGAGGTTGGGGGGATGGGACCCAGCATGTTTTTGTATTTTTTTTGCAGAGCGTACATGGGTTGTGCCCCTGGTGGTAAGGGGCTTTGACCCGTCGGCTGTTATGGTGGGGGCGAATGCGTGGGGGGGCCAAAAGCCCGGGTATTTTGTGGAAAAGGTTGTTTCCCGAGGATATGGAGAGACGGTGGCCCCGGGGTTGGAAAATTTGGGGCCCAGGAGGAAAGGGACAAGGTGACAAAGGCCACGGGCCTTTTTTTAAGGGGGAGGGTTTTGTGACAGGGGCGATCCCCCATGTCGCAGGTTTCTGCCCCTAGAGGGTTTTTAGGTAGGAAAACTCTGCAAAATGCGCCAAATGAGGACCTGGTTCCCGTGGGGAAAAGTCCCTATATTATGTAGTAATGATATTGTTTTGCCCCTTAAAAGTAGTGGCTAGAAAAAAGTGTTGGCGGGGTTTGTATGGGGTGGCCTTTTTTTGGGGGCGCCTTTGGGTTGGGGGGGGTGGCTGTCCCCCCATTTAGGCCCGGTTTTGGGTATGTCTCTGGAGGGCCCATTTTTAAGGCCCTTTTCCCCACTCCAGGGAATCAGGGGCGTGGGCTGCTACCTGGCAGTGGAGCTGTAGTGGAGCTAGAGAGAGCTCTGGTCCCCCTGGAGGCTTGAGGAAAGCACCAAAGTATACAGTAAGAATACTGTGGTATGTGGTGCTGTGTGGTAGCCACAGACCATGAGTAGAGAGGGGGCTGTTTTGAGAATATAGTGGCTGGACGGCCGAGGGTTTTATTTGTGTTATTTTTGCTTTGTATGCTTTTCGGTGCTAATAAACTGGCTGAAGGACCAGCGATAAAACTAAGCCTGATTTGGAGTGCCAATCCGTTTTAAACCAAGCGGCGATTCGTGAGCTGAATGACACCCCGGGGCGAGCCAAGAAGGCGGCGAAAGGCTTGTGGGTGTCACAATATAGGTGAATTGTATAGTGTTTATCATGGAGGGCTTACCGCTGATGTTGTGTTGGGTTGCCCTGGCTTCAGAAACAAAACACTGTATTTGATTGGAATTCGGGAGATTTATTAGGTGGTGGTAGCGATGCAGGTAGTAAGAAATGTCTTCCCATAGTTCTTGGTAATGCGGGATTAAGCAGTATTCCAGCATTTTTTCGTGATTTTGCTGAGGTGTTTTCCAAGACCCAGTCTTTGAAAGTTACCCCGCATAGTTCATATGACGGTGCTATTGAATTATTGCCGGGGGTGAAATTTCCTAAAGGCAGGATTGATAATCTGTCGGGGTCCTGAAGAACCGCATGAAGAAATACATTGCTGAGAAGCATACAGAAGGGTCACGTTCGTCCTTCCGTGTCCTTTGGGTGCAGGGTTATATTTGCTAGAAGAAAGATGGGACTATACGCCCATGCATCCATTATCGGGAGATCAATAAGACAACGGTGAGGAAAACCCATTATCCCTTACGTTTGATGCCAGAATCTGTTTAATCAAGTTCAGTGGGCTAATGTGGTTTTCAGTTAGACCTAAGGGGGGCCTATAATCTTATCCGTATTAAGGAAGGAGATGGGTGGAAGGACCGCATATAATACCCCTGGGGGCCATTTTGAATTCTGTTATGCCCTTTGGGCTGTGTAATGCTCCTGCTGTCTTCCAAAACCTGGTAAACGAGTTTTACGTGAATTGATTGGTCTTTGTATGGTCGTCTATCTGGATGACATCTTATTTATTCACAAAATGGGCATACACGTTAAACATGTGCCGACAAATCTTACAATTATTGAAGTGCAATAATTTGTTTGTCAAACTCGAGAAGTGTGTTTTTGAGGTTCAGGAGGTTCCTTTCCAGGGATACATCCTGACTCCCAAACTCGTTTCGTATGGATCCCAATAAGTTTCAGCTATCCTCGACTGGTCCGCCCTGCCTCCACCCCCCTGAAGGCTTGGCAGCGGTTCTTTTTTTTTTTTATTTTTTTTTTTGTTTTTTTTTTCTTTTTTTTTTTTTTTATTTTTTTTTTACTTGGGTTTGCCATCTATTATCGATAAATTTATTCAGAATTTATCTGTTCTTATTCGTCCGTTGACGACATGACTAACAAAGAGGTGAAGTTCAGTAATTGGCAACTGAGGCCATAGAGGCATTTGAGGAAACGTAAGACAGTGTTTTGTGTCCAGCTCCGGTGTTGATTCAAGCAGATCACTCAGTAAACCCTTTGTCGTCGAGGGTTGTTGCTTCTGAGTTCGGGGTAGGGGCGGTCCTCTCTCAGGGGTCGGCCGCCTTGACTAATCTCCTTCCTTGCGCCATTTTTTCCCGTAAATTTCCTCTAAAGAATGGAAATCATGGATCGTGGGAACGCGAGCTCTTGGCTATTTAAGTGGGCCTTCGAGAATGGCGCCATTCCTTGAGGGTGCAAACACCAAGTCACGGTTCTACGGAATCATAAAACCTTACCTTTCTAGAGACGGCTAAAAAGGCTGACCACGACAGGCTCGTTGTGCGTTGTTTTTTACCCGTTTTAATTTTGTCGTCAATACAGACCAGGATCTAAAAATGTTAAAGCTGACACGTTATCTGAAGCTTCTGTGCCAGTCACTTGCTCGGCGAGGATCCAGTACCATTTTACCCAAGGAGACGATTGTTCGCCATGTCCCCGATTTAGACACTGAGATTAAGACACACCAGGACAGGAGACCTGCTAATTGTCCTGTTTCTAAGGTCTTTGTCACCCCACCCAGTTTCGCCTACGTTTGTTAAAGGAATTACATGATTCTGTATTATCAGACATCCGGAGTGTCTGGCACAAAGAGGCTCAATCTCTCGCACCTTACTGGTGGCCGTCTTTATATCGTGATGTGGAGGCCTATGTGGCAGCATGTGACATTTGTGCTCAGGCAAAGGTTCCCAGAACCCGTCCTCCTGGGGAACTTTGTCCTCCCCTCGGAGGGTAAGATGGTCATTTGGGTGGTGGTGGATCGCTTTAGTAAAATGTGTCATTTGGTTCCACTCAAGGGGTTGCCGTCGTCCAAGAAGCTTGCCGAGTTATTTGTCAAACAGATTGTGAAACTGCATGGTTACCTGAAAATTATCGTTTCTGCAGAGGGGTCCAATTTGTTTCTCGCTTCTGGAGATACCCTCTGATAGGCTCTGGGTATCACCCTGTCCTTTCCTCGGCCTTTCACCCTGAGACTAATGGGCAGACGGAGAGGGTGAACCAAACGGTTACACAAAAACTTCGTTGTTTTGTTTCTGATCAGCAAGCGGATTGGGTGAAATACTTACCGTTAGTGGAATTTGCGAGTTAACAATCAGGATACAGTTCACTCGGGTTTTCGGACGTTCTTCTGTAATTACGGTTTTCATCCTAGACACGCATCTTTTTGCATGCTACTTCTGACACATAGTGGGGTGGATGTTATGTTAGGATCTGTGCTCTGTCTGGCCCAAGTTCAGAAGAACTTGCTCAATGCCCAGAGCATCCAAAAAAGGGAGGGTGAAAGGAGGCGTCTCCTGCCTCCAGTGTTTTTTCTGTGGGGGATAAAGTTTGGTTGTCCACCCGTAATCTCCGCATTATGGTGCCTTCCGTAAAACTAGCCCACGATTTGTGGGTCCGTATGTGGTGCAAGAAGTAGTTAACCCGGTTGCATACAGTCTGAAGTTCCTCCTTGTCTCCGGGTACATATATGTATTTCATCATTCATTATTAAGAGGACATACCGGCCGATGACTTCGCCTTCCAAGCCCCTCCTCCTGTAACGTTGAGGGTGAAATGGAATACGAGGTGCTCTATCTTGGAATCCCGTAGAGTGCAGAGATCCCTGCAATACCTGGTCCACTGGAAGGGTTTATGGTCCGGAGAGAGAGTCGTGGGTTCCGGCCAGCTTCGTTCCATGCCGAATCTCTGATCGGGGAATTCCACGACTCCACCGGACAAACCGGACAAGGGGAAGGGTCCGTGGGCCTCCTCCTAAAAGAGGGGGTAATGTCACGGCAACACGTTGTTGCCGTGGAGGAGCCAAAGGTTGCTACAGGGGTTAATCCCTCAAGTCGGAGTGACACGCCCAGGGAGGAAGCCTGGATTTAAAATAAGGGGATTGATTTTAAAGCTGGGCTTCAAATCAGCCAAGAGGGGTGTGTTCACTCAGGCCCAATAGAGAGTCCGGAGGCCGCACCAATCAGCTGATGGGGCGGTGTCTGGGCGGCTCATTTAACCAGCTCAGTTTGCTTCATCCTTGCCTGTCGAAAGGTTCCCTTTGCGACTTCTCCTGTCTCCCCGTTTGCTTGTTTATTGTTACCTCGACTTCGGCTTGTTTCCTGCCTCGCTTCGTCTCTGATTCTGTTTATACCAGCGTTACCTCTGGTTTGACCCTTGGGCTTGACTTACACGTTATTCTTCTTGGTTTCCGATTTGTGGCTTTGGGTACTCTCGTTATCGACCGGACTGCTGACTTCATGGTTTCCCTGACGCCCTGACACGTAGGAGAGTAGGGACTGTCGTCCAGTTGGGGTCTGACATTCTAGGGGCAGCCGCACAAGTAGGCAGGGACAGTGGGCTGGGTGGCAGTCAGGCCCCACTGCACCTCCTCTGACGTGACACAGTAGGCCCCCATGTAGAAAAAAAAAATGGCTACCATGGAGTACCTATAGGGACACAACTCCTGGTCATGTGACCCCCACACAGGTCATGTGACCCTGGTATCCACGTAACAGTAGGTTATTAAGGAGCAGAACATCTCCAGTATTACCACCTCCAGCAGCGTCTTATCATGTGACTACCACACAGGTCATGTGACCCTGGTATCCAGGTAACAGTAGTGTATGGAGGAGCAGAACATCTCCAGTATTACCACCTCAGCGCATCTTGTTCATGTTGACCACCACAAGGTCATGTGACACTGTTATACAGGGTAACAGTAGTGTATGGTGGTGAAGGAATTCTCAGTACTACTACCTCCAGCTGCGTCTTATATGTGACCACCCACACACATCATGTGACCCTGGTATCCAGGTCAAAACAGTAGTGTATGAGGAGTTAGACCTTCTCCATGTATTACTACCTCCAGCAGCGTCTTTCATGTGACCCACCACACAGGTCATGTGACACTGTTATCCAGGTAACAGTAGTGTATGGAGGAGCAGAACTTCTCCAGTATTACTACCTCCAGCAGCGTCTTATAATGTGACCACCACACACATCATGTGACCCTGGTATCCAGGTAACAGTAGTGTATGGAGGAGTAGACCTCTGCCAGTATTCTACCTCCAGCCGGTCTTTATCATGTGACCATCACACAGGTCATGTGACCCCTGTTATCCAGGTAGCAATAGATTGAGGACCAGAACTGCTCCAGCATCATCTTATCATGTCTGTCAGTGTCTGTGGAGAAGCGGCTCACATATTTTTCTGTTGTTTCATCTTTCTCCTTTTTTTCATATCAAAAGGTTTATTAAATTTTCAAGTTTTAACAACATTTCAATAAGAAACAGTTATACATGGTAAACGTAATAATCCTAATACTTTCTCCTTTTTTTCACTTAACTTTATTAACCATATGACATCACCTAGAGAGTGTTAAATAACTACACACAGTGAGAAAGTTGCTAGAATAGATTATTTATTCCACCATTATTCCTGTTCACATAGCTATTATGTGATCCTGCTGCGAAATGAATGCAAGAAGTCACATGATTGTTTAGTCCATACAGTAACTCTATGGACAGGAATGTGGTCTATACCATTTTTATCTCTAGGTAGTGGCTGACTGCATTGATCTTCAGAGGTTTAGTAGCAGAATTTTTAATAAATGTATATTAGAAAATTGTGTCATTTCTTTCGATATACATAGTAAGCAAAGATATTAGAAACACATTTTAAGGTGGACAACCCCTATAATAGCTTGCAATAACTTGTTAGCATATCACTGAATTCTATTAAATATCTTTTTGATCTGGGGGCAATTTGACAACAGGTTATTGTTTTTGCCAAGGGTTCCTGTAACAGCAATTATAGTTGTGTAGTTCACAAATCTGGACTTTATGGAAGAGTGGCAAGAAGAAAACCATTTTAAAAGCTACAAAGGGGACTCAGCACGTATGTGGAAGAAGGTGCTCTGGTTAGATGACACCAAAATTGAACATTTTTGGCCCCAAATGCCAAAATACACTTTGGGCGGACATGACATGAGCGGGCTTTTCGCCCGTTTTTTGCTTATACTGCGCCTCCCAGCCCGATCCCCTGTCGGACGCGCGGGATGCAGTGTTAGGCGCAGTGTTCGCCACTTTCAGCTGTCGCCCGCATGAAGGGGAGGGCAGTGGGCGTCGGTGTGGGCGCAGTGTAGGCTTTCCGGGGCGGGACGGCAGCGCGCTCGAAAACCCGAGGCATTGTACGATGGCGAGTCGGACAAAGCGTGGAGCAGTGCAGCGCTCCTGTAGCTACGACAGGCAGACCAGGTTTGTTTTGTTCGCAAACCTCCGGCCGAGGCGAAGTGAAGCAGGATCGGAAACATACGAGGAAGAGATAGAGATTCGCGACAGAAATCTCGGCCTCCGCTCCTGTGCCAGCAGGAGTATGATTCGAAAAAAATCGCCTGTATAAAGGCGTTTTGATATGTATAACATTCTCCTCAGAAGGTGATCGTAAAAAATAATAACATAATAAAAAAAAAACACTTTCCAAAACTCTAGAAATACGCGCAATATCAAGAATATTGATATTTTAAATTGCGGGACATACAGTAATTCAAAATTCTGAAAACTATTTCATTGGTCGGCCATAAACCGGCAATCAGAATAGGAGCGACAGTGAACCATTAAAACCTATGGGAAGTATTGACCAATCAGAATCCATCGGCGGATAATTCAAAATACAGTAAAAAGACAAAAAAGGCTGATTGGCTGAGTAGCGGGGGTTGGCTAGCTGGGCCAATCAGAATAGGAGGACAAAGACCTTCTAGTCTATGGAAAATTTTAGACCAATCAGAATCCAGGGGGGATAATTCAAAATAATAAAAAGACAGAAAAGAGCGTTTGGGCGAGTAGCGGTGGTTTGGCTACCCCAGCCAATCACAGCGCGAGCTATTTTCCCCCTTTAAAAGTCTATGGAGAATGGGCCCTGAAATTGGGCTCTCACGCCTGCGGCATGAAGTATTAACAAAAAATTAATTTTTTTTAAATGTAAAACATTATAATAAGGGGGCAAACCCTTCTTTTAAAAAAAAAAGCGTTAAATCCCCAACAAAGGTTGGGTTTCCCAGACCCCGGGGCTAATAGGGATTGCAAAAGAGAGAATCGCCGGGAAAAACAGTAATTCAAATTGTTTAAAATTCCATTGGCGGGTAAACCGCCAAACAAAAAGGGCGACAATGTCCCATTTAAACTTGGGGAGATTGACCAATCAGAATAGGAGCGACAAGTCCCTTTTATCCTTGGGGAAAAATTGAAACCCTCTATTCAAAAAGGGGGGACAGTTCAAAATACAGTAAAAAAGCAGAAACAGCTGTTGGGTTTAAGTGGGGGGGGGCTCGTCCGCTTAGCCTTAAGCGCCCAGCTCTTTCTCATAGAGTTCTTGGGGGAAAAAAAATTTGAGCGCGCCTGTGATTGGCTAAATTAAAGAAACGCCGTTATTTGGACCAAGGGAGAGCGGCGACGCTCCCATGGGTTTTTTAATGAATTGAAAAAAATGTACACGGCCGAAATTTTAAAAATTATAAGATACAGAAAATGGGCCTGATTGTTTTAAAATGAAAATAATTTGGGGGTAACGAAAAAAATATTTTTAAAACAAAAAATCATGTTTATTTCTTTTTTTCGTTGCCCCTACATTGATTGGCTAACGAAAATAAAGAAAAAAAAATGATTTTATTGATTTAATATTTTTTTTTTTGTTTCCCCATATTTTTTTCATTTTATATACAACAGAAAA
>JAODAL010047993.1:0-29389 GCA_025379985.1 Phyllomedusa bahiana | reverse complement strand
TTCCGGGCGCTAAAAATGATCCCTTTACATGTGTCGCTCTGCACTGGCTGCCTATTCTACAAAATACAATAAAACTCATCACTCACAACATAATGCTCTCCACAGTGCTGCACCCCCATACATCTCCTCCCTTATCTCTGTCTACCACCCTACCCGTTTCTCCACTCTGTACTGATCTAAGACTACACACCTCACTCATCCGAACCTCCAATGCCCGTCTCCAAGATTTTGCACGTATTGCCCCAGTTCTCTGGAACATGTTACCCCATGTGATCAGGCACACTCACAACCCTCACAGTTTTAAGGGGCGCTCTGAAAACTCATCTTCTTAAAACAAGCCTATCAAGATCCCTAATTGTCAACCCCCAAATTCTGTCACAGATTCGTCACTTCCTGCACTCTGGCACCCACAGGCACTTATCTGTATATAGATGTAATGGTTGGGATTGCAGGTTTTCATCACATTTTATGTAACTACCCCATATTTATGTAACATGGCTGGTCCATTGCAAAAAAGCACTTTTCACCCTTTGTTTCACCCTTTACACCCTAATAGATTGTAAGCTCTTGCGAGCAGGGCCCTCACACCTCGTCTCTCATTTGTCAGTAGCTTTTTTATAATGTAATGTCTGGTTTGTCTGTGCTTTTTCCCTCTATATTGTAAAGTGCTGCGGAATATGTTGGCGCTATATAAATAAATATTATTATTATATTGATTTTAACCTATATGGGGAGGAAAGGGTGTCTCCATTTTGATTTTCTGCACCTGCCCACTTTCACAGTCTGTCATAAGAAGTGCAGCTTGCAGGTTGGTTTTTTTTAATTTTTTTCTCTCTGGATAAGGAGGTCGGTTGACCCAGTGAGAGGCCGGGATGTGGCTGTATTGAGAGGTAATAGATAGTGCAGGAGTGCCCTATTTGAGATCACGTTGAAAGTCGTGGGCAGCTTAAACATCTTTTGATCAAAATATGTGAACCGAGAATCTCAAAGTTTTTTCAAAAATTAATGCTTACGCATCCTCCACCACTTGTAAGGGATTAGGTAGCGGGTTAGTCGTCTCCTGGGTAGACGGGCACAGCTCAGCAGGCACAGAAAGTCCAAGTGACAACAGAAGTTCTTTTTTAAAACTGACCGCAGCATTTTTTTATTGTCGCATGTGGTACATGAAACAAAATAAAAAAAAACAAATCCATGCCTGTTGGGCTCAACAAAACAATAGGTATCCCTTTACCACAGTGCTGGCCTAATACCAGCACTGAACACAACAATATACTGCCCCAAGCGGGGCTCCCCGGGTTTCTTGGCGATAACTGCCCCCGGGGTGGAGAGTGTGTGTTCACCCTGCCTTATATGAGGCAGACACACCAAAACCCTAATTAGGCGCCCGACCCGGATGCCAGGGGGAGGGGGGCCCCTCCGCTTCCCCCACTCCAGAAAACCCAGCCTTGAAAAAATTGGGTTTTATAAAACTTGTACATAGAGATTTTTAGTCCTGACTTTCTATCGGTTGCTCTTTCCCGGCCCATAGGAATCTTGGGGGACATACCTTCCCCTAGGCCCAGCCCAGACACTTTCCAATATAATAATATATATATATATATATATTTATTATATATATATATGTGCCTTGGAAAGTTTCAGCCCCTTGAACTTTTCAAACCTTTTTCCCACATTTCCCAGGCTTCAAACAAAGATATAAATTTTTTAATTTTTTTGTGAAGAATCAAAAATGGGACAAAATTGTGAATGGAACAAAATTAATTGGTTTTTTAAAAACTTTTGAAAACAAAACTGAAAAAGTGGGGCGTGTTATTGTTCGGCCCCCTTTACTTGCGTGCGCAAACTCACCCCCCGAAGTTCAGTGAAGATCTCTGAATGTTTCAATGTTTTTAAAAAATGATGATGATGATAAATACAACCACCTGTGTGTAATAAAGTCCCCGTATAAATGTACCTCTCTGTGTAGTCTCAGGGGGGTTTTTTAAAGTCCAGAGGCACATGAAGATCAAGGAACACACAGGCGGTGGATACTGTTGGGGGAGAAGATTAAAGCGGATTTGGATACAAAAAGTTTCCCAAACTTTAAAATCCCAAGGAGCATGTGCAGGACATTTTGAAATGGAAGGATATCAGCCACTGAAAAATTACCAAGACCAGGCCGCCTCTAAACTTTCAAAAAAGGAGAAGACTTCGCGATGCACCAAGAGGCCTGATCACTCTGGATAAACTGCAGAGATCACCTAGGGGGGGGGGTCTTCCATGGGGCAACAATCAGTGTACACTGCACAAATCTGGCCTTTATGGAAGGTGACAAGAAGAAAGCAATTTCTCCGATTTCATAAAAAACCCTTTGTTTAAAAGTTTCCACAACCCCGGGGGGAACCCCAAAATGGGGAAGAAGGTCCCTTTGGTCAGATAAACCCAAAAATGTAACTTTTTGGCACAATGAAAAAGATATGTTTGGCGTAAAAGAAACCCCAAGCCCATCACCTGAACACACATCCCCCACTGTCACACTGGTGGGGGGAGCATCATGGTTTGGGTTTTCTTCCAAAGGGGCAGGGAAGATGGGGAAAATTGATGGGGAAGATGGTGGAGCCAAAAAAACAGGCCATTCTGGGAAGAAAAATGTTGGAGTCTGCAAAAGACCTGAGACTGGGACGGAGATTTTTAATTTTTAACAAGACAATGTTCCAAACTAAAGAAAAAAATTCAATGGAAGGTTTTACAAATAACGTAACCCGGGGTTAGAAAGGGCCCAAATCACAGTTCCAGACCTGAATCCCAAAAGGAGAATCTGGAAAAAAAGCTGAAAACTGCTGTCACAACGCTTCCATCCAAACCCCACTGGGTCCAGTGTTTTCCCAAAGGGAGAAAAGGCAAGTTTTTATCCTCGTTGAAAAAATGATAGGAATACCCCAATGACTTGCAGATGTAACGCGCAAAAGGTGGCGGGTACAAAGAAATTTATTAAGGGGACGAAAAATATTGCACGCCCCACTTTTCGTTTTTTTTTTTTTTTACAAAAAATTTAAAAATCCAAAAATTTCGTTCCATTTCAAATTTTGTCCCCCTTGTTGTTGATTTTTTACAAAAAAAATTTTTTTTAAATTTTATATCTTTATGTTTGAAGCCTTAAATGTGGCAAAAGGTGGAAAAGTTCAAGGGGGCCAAATACTTTCTCAAGGCACTTTATATATAAAAAGTTCAATATATAAAAACTTGTGGATCAGACAATACAGAAAAAACAAGGCGCCACAGACACCCAACACGCATTTTACCATAGCTTCGTCAGATCTGTATTGTCTGATTTTGCATAACTGTTATTACATATATGTTGAGTGTGTTGCTACTATTAGATTTTGTTCTAATATTTAGGTGGTTTTTCCATCTTTTATACTATTTATATCAAGCTTTTTAGTTAAACCCCCCCAGTACATATTAAGGATTTACTAATGAGTCAGACAACTTACTTACCCGGGGGGTCTTCTGTATCCTAATATTGAATATTGGCTATGTATTGTGTTTCTATGTATTTTATGTCTCATTGATTAATAAAATAGCATTTGTTCTGACTCCCATATGTGACAGAAGTGTGGGTCTGTTCATTTGGCCCATTTGAGTAATGGAAAATCTGATTGAACTGTGAACGTACTTCAAGAATCTTCGTCTAGACAGTGATCAACTCGACATGCTCAGGCTGAGGGAGAATAAACATGAGCTTCATTCCAGGACGGTACTATTGTTTGTTTACACACTCTCCAAAGTGGGAGAGTGAAAAGATTCTAATTTGTTTGAAATGGTTGATGCAGAGATGAGGATCAGATGCTTTGGACTTGCAGGAAAAATGGGAAGTATCGCCCTAGAAGGGGGGTCTATAAGCCTCAGGAGCAACTCTATACAGGGAAGACAAGATGGATACTATTTAAGAACCAATGACGCAAAGCAGTAATTAGAAATTCCAAATTACTGATTATGAACCAGTGGGTATAAGGTCGAGCGATTGGTGAAAATGCAGCTGTATTACTTTTGATGACCTTACAGATATGCAGTGGAATAATGTTTCGTTGAAGCATAATAAAAAGATAATTATAAAAATACTTTATGGGCACTTTCAGCTGCTATTGCAGGAGTGGTTTAAGGAAAGGTAGTTGAGTGGCAGTTGTATTACTGCACGCATGACAGACGTTTGTGTCAGGGTACGTTTGTTTTTAAAGAAACCTGTCACCTAATGTAGGTCCCCTGTGGAGGACCAGAACAATGGATAAGTGTCAGAGTCCTGCTGTTTCATGCACTGTGTCCTTTATTCTGTAAGATGTGTAGTTTCAGGAGTATTTCAATGCTATAAAAATCATGAAGTTTTTTCTGAAAAGAGTCATGACAAGAGCGCTGTTTTCCAAGTGCCGCCCATATTGAGGGCTAGCCCCGCCCAACCTCACAACTGACGCAAAACTATTAATTTGATAGGTAGACCACTGTGACTAGCCTTCCCGATGGGTGGGGTAGCTTTGGATGGGTGGAGTCAACACCTGCTTCATGAATTAGATTTGAGCATTAAATACTCTTAAACTACAGCATCTTACAGAATAAGGAACCCAGCACTGGGAACAGGGTGTCTGACCAACTTAGCTTGTTATGTCTCTCAGCAAGGGGGGCATAATCTATTGTGACAGGTTCTCTTTAAAGGGAGAGAGGAGTCAGTAGAGTCAGTCCTAATGTCCAGAAAATACAGGACAGTGAGACTGCCCATGAATCACTTGGATGAATACAGCAGGATCTTCAGTGAGGTAGGGAGAGTATGTCCATAGGGTAAACAATCAGTCGTCCACACTGCACCCAAAATCTGGCCTTTATGGAAGAGTGGCAAGAAAGAACGCCATTTCTCTAAAGATATCAAATAAAAAGTCTTGTTTGAAAGGTTTGCCACAAGCCCACCTGGGAAACACCAAACATGTGGACGAAGGTTGCTCTTGTCAGATGAAAACCAAAATTGAACTTTTTGGCCACAATGCAAAAAGATATGTTTTATGGGCGTAAGTAAAAGAAACAAGCTCATCACCCTGAAACACAACAATCCCAACTGATAGAGACACATACCCCAAGAGCGTTTCTTGCAAGCTGTAATCGCGAGCTCTAAAAAATATATAGGTGAGTGGTAAGGCCCCAGAAGGAAGTACCATAATGAAGCCGATCGGTGAAAGCGTAACCACTTAGGGGGACATGTCAAAAACTGCTCCTTGGTCTCTAAGACTTTTCTTATTACCCATTAGCAACTATCAGAGCGCCTCGTTCAAATTTTCTATTCAGAGCTCTATATGAAATGAAAGGGGACACGCTGATTGGTTGTACTGGGCAAAAAGAAAAGTCTTAGGACTCCAAGGCAACAGTTTTCAGACAGTAGTCGCCCTACTCTTAATGCAGCTAGGGCTATATTTACCAGTCCATGCTACCCTTAGGCACTAAGATTAGTAGTACAGCCGCAATCTTAGTGGAAGGGGTAGATTGCGGTATGAAGAATGTATAGGTTTGCTGTTTTTAATTGCACATTATCCACACACATAAGGACTAATTTGAGATAAATAATATTATACAATCCTATTTACAACACTAATTCTTATACTTTGTATGCCGTTTCAGTTCTACTTTATTGTTTGTTCTAATCTAAATCCTCTGCAGTAACGATTTTGTAGAAGAAGGTTACCACGAATTTATTATCTCTTAAGAGCACGCTGCATAGTAAGTGCAATGGACTCAAACATTTTTCTGTACTCGCATTGATACATAGCTGCATTAATGCACATGTTGGCTGAATTTTAGCGTAGTAATTAGCAAGATAACTCACGCAATATGTCACTGCTTCGAGAGCCTTCTGAGCCTGTGTGATATATTTCACTGGTTGAACCACGTGGTCTAATGAAATATGTAATTTTTTTACCGAATCATTTATATCATGTATTGACAGGGTCAACAGGCAAGAGGGTAAAAAATTGGTCACAACAATCAGCTTAGTGATTGCCACAGGAGATTTTTGTTGCGTGGTAGAATGTAGAAGTATGTTCGCCGCTTTTCTTACGCCTTTTCAGAAATACTAGCTCCAAACCCAACCATTGATGTGAATACTTCTTTCATGACACCATATTCGCTCTTCCTTTACAGGCGTTTGACGCTGTCTTTTGCTAAATTCATCCCTACTACAGTCCAGTAATAGCAATACAAAATTCCCTAATCCTGTAACCTCTCTTTTTTAGCCACTTTGCGACTCTATTGTTCGGTGCGCTCATTGCCAGATACTGTCTCCTTGCACTCCCTCCCATCAAGCGCCCAAACGAATGTTTATGCGGGCGCTCGAGTATGTGTGCTGCCCGGCCCCATAACACCAGCTTTGTCGCACCTACAAATACTGCTAGACGTTTAGAATCTCCGAAAGCGTTGCCGTACCTGCCGCATTTTTAGTGTTCCACGCCTATGAGGTAAAGGCCCGAACTCTCATATTGGACTGGTCGTACTAGATGTACTGTCGTACTTCAGCAAGGGGCATCTGTCTAGACATCCCAATTTACTGTTGGACCAAAATTTCTGAACGTACAATAATTCATAATTTAACCAAGTACCTTCGGGAGAAAGAAGTATGAAGTGTAGCGGCGCTGCACACTTGTGGTAGTAAATATCTGTAACAGTTATACACTTGCTATAATGGTCTCATGTTCCCACATGGTATGAAACTGTGGAAAATATTTCGTGCACATATTTGTTCGCCGATATGCGCTCAATACGGGCCGATACGTTACCCCCAGAGTCATCTATGCGTAATCACACTGTTTCTCACATAGAGGCAACTATGGATTAAAGCCTCTCCTCCACGCTCGCATCAAAACGCGCTGACTTCCACCGGGTAGGAGAAATAGAGTGCACATGTCAATTACTAGTGGCGAATAAGCATCATAGTAAATGATGACTTTGGGGCTTGGAGGGCTGCTGCCCCTCCCAACTCCTATCCCCGCTCACCCTTGTCTGCGAGACGCTTCTGCGTATACTCCGAGGGTAATTACACGTGTATACTGTGAACATACGGCCCCAACGAGTTTTTAACTTTATGAAGTAGAGATCGGGCGAAGTCGGATCTCTAACGAAGTGGAATTCGTATAGAATTTCAGGAAAACTTCGGCTTGCTTTCGGAAACGATTCAAATCTTTGCCGGTTCTTCGGATGTTGATACAGAATTTACAGTGTATCTTTTTTGTGTGTGATAGAGAATAGTTTCGGCCTGCGAGCACATGGGCTAACATGGGGGCATAAGACAGCTATGGTGTCCACCCCCGCCCCGTCCTCCCCCCCCCCCTGCCTCCACAGCTCTCTCCGTCCCTCCCCACCTCCCGCCCCTACCCCCCGAGGGAGGAAGAAGAAACGGGCTTGAGCCTGCATGACATGTGCAGAGGTGAAGCCAATCTAAAGGACCGGCGGGTTTCTGATGACGTTCACCGACTATATACAGTCCTGCGGGCGCGACGCCGGGAGCTCACCACTCACTCTCACCTGTGCTATCAGGGAAGGTGTGCTGCGGCTGATAGCTCCTCCTTATCTGAACGAATTGATTTTATATAGCGAAAATTTCTGTGGGGTATTTCAGCTTGTCTCAGAGTACTGTTCTCTGTTAATGTTCTATTTCTATATTTTTTGGGGTATGGATTGAATTCAGATGTGCGTTCCACTGCCAGCTGATATAATTCAAATCAAGTGGGACGCTAAGCCAGTTCCTGTTGTATTCGCATTTAATGAACACAGCTTTTTTACAATTCAATTACACTTCATATATTGGATGCTCAATTATATTGGCGCAATATTACATTCCATGCGGCGCGGTTCATTAAGTCGTTCGTTTTGCTGAGGTGTGGCATGACCCCGCAAGAAGAAACGTTTTTCAACGGCAATTTTTATATAATTTTCCTGTTGATGATGTAGGCCTAATACACACAAGCAAGTTAAATTACTAAAATGTATCTCTTGTTGTTGTGGACGTAGGAAAACACGCCAAGTGTAACCACTGCTATCAAAGCTACTAGTTTGTTGACTGGGGGCTCTCGCAATTTGGCGCAATTTTACATCCAGGGGTTAATTTTAAGCGTTGTTTTGCTGGCTGTCATGCACCCCAAGAAACCGTCCTTTTTCAACGCCAAATATAGTAAATTTTTCTCTGTAGCCTAATTCACCAAGCATAAGGTTAATTTAAACTGGTATTCTTGTTTGTGTGATGGCGTAGAAACACTCGCTCAATTGTATATACACGCTTACATAGCTACTATTTTGTGCGGCTCAATTCATTTGGCGCAATTTAGGCATCCGGGGTACAATGAAGCTCGTTGTTTTGCTGGTGTAGCTGGACCCCTAAGTAAACGTCTTTTTCAACGCCTCAAAAATATATACATTTTTCCTGTAGCCTGAATATCACAAGCAAAGGTTAAACTACAATCTGTATCTCTTGTGTGTGTGGCGGTATCAGAAAACACGCTATTGTAACACGCTACATTAGCTTACTGCTTTAGTGCGGCTGCGTTTCCGCTTTCGGCGCAATATTACATTTCCTATGGGGTTATTTAATGCGTTGTTTTTGCTGGTGTGCTGACAATAATTTAAACCAGTCTTTTTTTTTGCCAAAATATAATATATATTGTTCCGGTAGCCTATTTATCTATGCTATGGTTAATTACAACTTGTATCGTATTGTATGTGTGGCGTAGATAGATAAAGTCAGCTCATTTTGAGTGTAAACATGGTACAATAAGCTTACGTAGTTTTCAGGTAGGTCTCTTGTCTGTTGGCGCTCATACTTACATTCCAGGGTTAATCTTAAGCGTTGTTTTGCTGGTGTGCTGACCAAAAATAAACCGTTTTTTCAACGGCAAAATATATAAAATTTTTCTTGTAGCCTATTTCAAAAGTAACTGGTTAATGATACAATCTGTCTTTCTAGTATTGTGGCGTAGAAAACTATGCAACTGTAACACCAAGGTACAAAGCTACTAGTTTGTGCGGTGCCAATTCTTTGGCGCGAATTTTACATCCAGGGAGTGAATTATAGTGCGCGTGTTTGTCGGTGTTGCTGACAATAAATAAAAGTCCTTTTTCAACGCATTATATATAAATTTGTTTTCCATGTTAGTGCCTAAGTTCAATGTCCGAAGGTTAATTACGCTGTTTGTGCTTTTATCAATTTTTAGTACAAAACACACAGTGTTTTTTAAACGACACAATATCAAAGTAAATTTTCCTGGCCATTTGTGAGAGCGCCAATTTTCATCCAAGGGATACAAAGCTTGTGTATGGGTTCATTTGGAGTCCACAGAAAAGGGGGCGCTATATTTATCATATACAGATTCATCATCAAACCAGTATGTTGTACATTTTAGAACAATCACGATGTAGACAGAGATAAGGTGGCAGCGCTCCTGCACCTAGCGAGTGGCAGGGCCACAAACAGTTGGAACAGGCCAGGTCGCAGAACAGCAAGGGAGTGCCAGCAGGGTCAACCTCTACGTCGACGGCCACAACTGCAGCTGGTCTTATAGGGCCTTGTGTTCGTTTCAGCAACAAGGGGTTCCTTGATTGGTTGACTAGTTCATCTCTCTTCCCCAGATGACACTCTGAACCCCAGACCATAAGTCGGTGGAAATCCACCAGTCAACAACACAATCGTGGGCTTGGGCCGGGAGGGACATGCGTCAGCTAGGCTCCTCACCTGTCCTCAGCCGCCTCTGTCCCATCCGGTTCCCTCAGCCAGAGATTACTAATGTGGTCTGGTACAGGAGCACTATATAAGCGAGGATGATAACAATTTGAGGAGGGGAGCAGTCAGCTAGCTGCTACTTGGCAGCGAGAAAAGAAAAAGGCGGCAATATCGCTACTCCGCTTATTGCAGTAGGTGGGCAAAGTATAGAGCATGGACGAGTGGACATGGGAGGTCATTAGTTGTGAGAGGTCTAGCCTCGCGCATACCATATAGATGGTGATTAGACGGCACAAGGCAGTGACTGATGAAAACCACAATAGTGATGATGTTGCCCGACCGCAAGCTTGAGGACCTAGTGTGAGGAAGGGTTCATCTCGTCAGGAGAACGGAGGGTTAGCTCTGCGGGTCAAGGCAGCTCAGTGCAGCCAGCAACTGGCGTTGTAGTGGTGTGAGTCAGACAGGATAAGCAGCCAAGTAGTCGTGTGGGTCTCGGGAGCCATAAAAGGGGGGGCCGGTACCACGGGGTGGTTAAAAAACGCACTCGCATAGGTCTAAGAAATAGTAGCAGACAGAGGTTCATCGAGGCTGTGGGGGGCTAGACCTTCGGCTGAGCGGCCGGCAGTCGTCACTCAGGCGGCGCGTTGGCAGTAAAAATACGGATTTATCTTCGGTGGTGTCGGCAGTTCTTTGTCTACAGACTACCGGACGGAGCCGACCTATGCGGTTATGATTAGAAACTCTGTGGGCATGACAGTGAAGCGATGGGCCAAGGGAGCGCTAAAACGTTGGGCACCAACGGCCCTGCGGTCCCCAATCATCATTGCGCCGTACCACCACTCGCGTGGCCTCGGGAGAAAACGTGGCTTCCCCATGGGGGGGATGTGGTAGGTCCATCTCTGCCCGCCGCGCAAGCTACAGCAGCGCCCAGTGGCACGCATGCATTGCTAGCCAGTCAAGCTTCGCCAGTGCAAGAAGCAGGGAGAGCTGTTATCTCTCGTTGACATATCTCCGGTCAGATACTCTGCTCCTCGTACTCATGGGTGCCAGAGTCCGTTCAGCGAGGCGATGCAAAGAGACAACATAATGCGTCCTTCCAATCTCTAAAGGTTGCAGCAGTGACCGTGATGCTCTGTCCTCAAGGTTGTGGGTATGCCCGTCCCTCCTTTCCAAATGGGATGGATCTCTGCACCGTTCAGCGAACTTAATGGCTAGCGCCGAGCGGGTATGGAGTGTTCCAGAAGCCGTAAATTTGTTTACCAAAAGGCGAGATGTACAGCACTTAAATAAATATGTAGAAAAGAAGGCTGGGTAGTCCTTGGTTATCGGTTTTGTTCCAAGGTGACCGGCTGCTGCGGACGTATGGAGCTGTTTAATAACTACGAGTCAGGGCCTAGTTACATGTCCTTTCCGGCCCTCTTTGGTGTGAAGATGTGCCTTCCAGCCAAGGCACTACCCAACAACTTGGACAGGAGATACCACTTTTCTCCAGTTATCAAATTGCTGCACCTGCGCAATTGTCCGCCTCCTCCTCCTCTCCACCACCACCACTTCTCAGCTCACAAGTACTGCTCCCTCCTACCACATGTGTAGGGCACTAGCTGGGTGTCACGCAGTTCTACACCTACTTGCCTCGGCGATATCGATGTCACACAGGGGAGGAACTGCTCCGCGTCATGCAGCAAGAAATCGACTGTGTTAAGGCTTTAATCGCGCCACTGCATAACTCGGCACCCATGGAGACAGACAATGGTAGAAAACATGGTGACCGCGCTGCCCGACGGAGGGATGGCTCAATGGTGCCCTAGCATGGGCCGTGTTCAATTGTGTAGTGAAAGTTCAGCAGTCTTCAACCGATCTCAGAAAATTTCTGAAAATGAGCCAGGAAAACTGTGCATGCACTTTATGCCTTGAGTACAAAGGCTCAGGCACACTCATCCTCGCGTATGCAGCTGGTTAGAACGGTCTCCCCAAACACTATGATATGGATGTTTCCACGCTGGAATTCCAGCTGACATGTTGGGACCGATGTATGAACAGAGAAAGCATTAACGATTTTTTGATGATCCGGGAGACAGAAGTACTACCCTTGTGTAACGCATTTGATGTCATGCAGTGGCCAGCTTCATGCGTGACACCTGCCATTTGTTGAGGCCATTCGAGGAGGCAAGTTATTTGTCAGTCGCCAGGACTACGGATGAATAACGTCATTCCACTGCTTCATGCCCTGGAAAGATGCTGAAAAATCTGTTGGGCAGGGGACGGGGAGACGTGGCGACTACATCTCTTTGGCACATGAGCCCGGTGGGGACTGAAATGGAGGAGGAGGTGGTGGACTTTGGAGCAGATGCATTGTGTGGTGAATTTTGTGGTTTTTCTACCGAGGTGTCAAGAGAGGTGGAGCAGGAGCAGCTGGAGGAGGTGGATGGAGATGTGGAAGATGAGGCAGAGGACCCCCAAGCACCGTGGCAGTATTAAGTGGAAATGGAGGCAGGGAGCCCCTTGGATTTCACTTGTGCAGATGGGCCCGCAGCATGTCATTTGCCTGGCTAGTGACAGCCGAATAGCCCAGCATCCGGCAGAGGGATCACTTCTGGCCCTCCACCATATTGGACCCTCGCTACGGGACCAAAATGGGACCCTTTTTCCCAGCTATGGCGAGGGAAGACAAACACAAATATATAGGGAAACCCTCCGTAATCAGTGGCCGCTCCCTATGTGCGGCATCGTCCCTCCTCTGACAGGTTGACCGGGGGTTCTCAGCGCCCCACGTACTACTGCCGCGGCTGCTGGGGGAGGTGGGGGGGTAGGAGCAGTACCAGCCCCAAATCAGTTTTTAACCTAAGTCTGGAGTCACTGATGAGCAGCTTCCTTCACCCGGGCCTAGCGAGGGGGGGCAGTCGCCGGGCCCCAGCAGCAGCAGGACCTGGAGCAGTCCCTGAACCAAAGGTTGTGGGCCTACTTGGACAGCAGTCTGCCACCTCAGTTAGATGATTGGGGGACTACTTGGCACCCAAACTGGATGTGTGGCCGCAACTTCCCGGAGTTTGCAGTGGAGAAGCTGTCTCCGGCCAGTAGTGTGGCATCAGAGGGGGTGTTAGTGCGGTGGGGGCCACAGTTACCCCAAGGAGAACCCGCTTTTCCACGGGAAATTGTGGAACGACTGACCTTTGTAAAGATTAATAAGGCGTGTATCGGCCAGCATTTCCACACCCCAATGACTTAGGCGTCAGTCTGGGTTCAAACGACTGCCTCAGCCACTATTCTGATGCCGCCACCCGCTGATGCCACACATCTGCTGACAGTTTCTCCATCTGCTCTACACCATCTTTACCAGGGACTGGTATTGCCCCCACCTCAACACTCTGTCATTGTGCCCCCCTCTATGACCTCATGCTGCTGTGCTGTTGCTTTTTGCCGTGACATCCACACTGTGTCATTGTGCCACTGTCTGACCTCATGCTGCTGTGTGGCTGCTGCGGGCCCTCCCACACTGTGTCATTGTGCACTGCCTGACCTCTTGCTGCTGCCGCCGTGACCCCCCGCTCTCAGTTTTTTGCCACTCTGTGGCTTCCCCCTGTTTTGCCACCTCCAGAATGTCATTGTGCCACTCTCTGACCTCATGCGCTGCTGTGACTCCTGCCTTTGCCCTCCAACTGTGTAAATTGTGCCCCCTGCCTGACTTCATGCTGCTGCCCCGTGACCTCCGCTCTCAGTCATTGTGACATTCTGTGGCTTCCTCCTGTTTTGCCACCTCCAGAATGTCATTGTGCCACTGCCTGATCTCATGAAGCTGCTGTCGTGACCTCCACACTGTGTCATTGTGCCACTCTGTGGCAAATACTGTTTTGCCGCCTCCAAAATGTCATTGTGCCACTGCCTGATTCATACTGCTCCCGCCGTGACCTCCACATTTTTGTGATTGTGCCACTCTGTGGCCTAATACTGTTTTGCCGCCTCCATATTGTCATTGTGCCACTGCCTGATCTCATACTGCTGCCGCCGTGACCTCCACACTGTGTGATTGTGCCACTCTGTGGCCTAATACTGTTTACCCACCTCCAGAATGTCATTGTGCCATGCTGAATCTCATACTGTGCCGCCGTGACCTCCACACTGTGTGATTATGCCACTCTGTGGATAATACTGTTTTGCTGCCTCCAGAATGTCATTGTGCCACTGCCTGATTCATGCTGCTGCTGTCGTGACCTCCACACTGTATATTGTGTCACTCTGGGGGCCTAATACTGTTTTGCCCCCTCCAGAATGTCATTGTCCCACTGCGACCTCATACTGCTGCCGCCGTGCCTGCTCTCAGTCATTGTGCCACTCTGTGGCTTCCTGTGTTTTGCACGTCCAGAATGCATTGTGCCACTGTCTGACCTCTGCTGCTGTGGCTGCCGCCGTCACCCCCACACTCTGTCACTAATGTTGCACCTGTGCCTCAGCTTGTTTTTTTCCAGCTTTCTTTTGGCATGACTTTATCAGGCAACATTCCCGCTTGAGTTTTTTGGTCGTTTTGCCCTCTTAAGTCCCCAGGGAATTTTATAGTGAAGCGATTCAAAGAGGGGCGGTAGTCAAACTGCGTGTCATTTCTAAAAACACAACATTGTATGAAGACCAAACCAAGCTCCCTCTGCATATTTAAGCATGGCACAACGTTCTACAGCACCCTGCAGGCTCTGTACAGCCTGAAAATAGCTGCTTTTTAACGAGATTCGTGCCGAAGTAATTCGGAACGATACGAATTTTGTCAGAAAATTCGGCGAAGTGACCGAATCGAATTTTTGAGAAATTCGCCCATCTCTATTTATAAGCCTTATCTTATGCAATTATAATATAAGCAATCACCCACCTCATGGATCGTAGGCGTATGAATTGTTGTTAATCTGTATTTTTGCATTTGTGCAATCTCCCCTGTATGGGCATGTGGCTTTTCTGCATACTGGTGTTAAATCTCTCCCATGTGGAACTAGGGCTTACATTGCCTCCTACTATTAGTAATTTTTTGTCCAGCCATTGATTTGTGAGTATGGTCTTGTGTTAGTACTTTTAAGTAAACAATGGTGACAAAGATGCCTGGATAGGTTAACACTATAAACTGGGCTTTGGCCAATGTATTGGGGCTTACATATGAGCCACTGATTATACCTCACAAGTTTACATAGGGGTCACAGCACACATAGCCTCAGTTTACACTAGGAACTTTGGAGGACACTATGGGAGGCACTTAATGGGCTCTTAGGTGCAGTTTATAAGACAGTCTGCAGCCAGACAATGATATGATGATATTATCAGGATAACCAGCAGACAGCAATACAGGTTATTTCATTGGCTGTTGGATGAAGGGGTCCAGCAGGCTGTATTGTGGATGATGAGAAGCAAACTAATCCCTTGAACCTGTTTAAATTTAAGAGAATGAGCTACAGCTGGCCACCCCAGCTTTCTGCTTAGATCCAACAGCAGCCACAGCTCAGTGTTATTAGTGAAAAGGGGTGCAAAAGGAAACCTTTTGTTAATCACATTTTTAATTCTTTTTTTTGCAGAAGCCTAGGTTCATCATGCCTCGGTCTTCTCACTGCTTCTCAGTGTTGAGAGTACGACTTAGAGTAAGTTCACACAGCTTAATTGTGGGGCGTACTGTATGCCCTGCAATTACGGTGGTTGTTTGTGGAGTCGCGCTGATCGGCGCGTACTCCCGCGACACGGGGGAGCCGGCAGCCCGCCGGCCCTATAGACATGCATTCCTTATTTATCTCCCCGCACGTACAATACGATCGTAGTGTGCGAGCGGGGAGAGGAGGCGTAATCCATAGTTCTCTATGAGAACTATGGATTACCGTAATGATTCGGGTGCATTTTGCTCATATGAGAGCGCAGTATGCCGCAAAATACGTGGCGAAATGCGCCCCAAAATAAGCCGTGTGAACATAGCTTTACTCCTACAGCCCACTGTGTGCTTCAACCAGTCTCACCCCCTCACCAAAAACTACAGTGTTACTCTTTAAGTCTGACACACAAAAAGATCCCTACATATAGGCAGGGAAATAAACCTATTAGTGGTTACAATATTTGCCGAAAGTCAAACAAAATGCCCAAATTTCCCACTATTTAGAAAATTATTAATACATAACTTTTAATAGATAGGACTAAAGCGGATCTGATTAAAATCATGATTCTAGCAGTGTGATTATGTGATATATTAATTGTAGCAATAACTAAATGTTTTAAACTAGCAACTATATTACCACTCCAATAAAAATATTGTAGCAAACCTATAAGGCAGTGAAGATGCAGAATGAATGTAGCATAGAAAAACTGAAAAGGATCGCTATTAAAATTAAGAGAAATCTTGACACCACTCCCCCTCCCCAGCCGATCAACATGTTTAGCTGTAGATACTTTATCTTCAGAGGCAAAGTGCAAGACTAAAAAAAGGTAGAAAAAACATAATTTTTTTCTGTTTCTGTCAGCTCCAGGTTCAACAGCCCCCCAGAAGGTGCCACCCTTAGAGGTTAGAGATGTAGGAGGGGTTTTCTTGCCTTAAAAAAAATTCTCTCTCTCATTATTCTGGGATTTGGCAAATATTAATAATTTTGGTAATCCTAATTGACCTAAAACAAGTAAGGTTTATTCTGATTTCATGTCAGAGAGTGAGAAAAACAAGCATATGTGTCTTTTTATATAGTGTATGTAAACTTCAGGTTTCAACTGTGATTGCAAGCCCAATAAGGCCTATTTTATTCTCATGACTATCAGATTTAATGAGTCTCGGCACAAAATCATTAAAATGTATACAGTATAAAGTTTATTCATGGAAAAATAAATTGTATTCTCTGACAGCCAGTCATAATAATATGGCTCTTAATTCTTTCCCTCCTGTCTTTCAAAATACATAACTTTTTTTATTTTTTACTTGGACACATGAGGGCTTTTTTTGTGGGACAAGATGTCATTTTTAAATGTGCCATTGACCGTACCAAAGGACATACTGAGAAACTAACAAAAAAAATTCTAAGTGGGGTAAAATGTGAAAAAAAGATACTTGAACTATGTTAACGGGAGTTTTGTTTTTATCGTGTTCTATATCTATTATTTGTATTCTGCAGATCAGTATGATTCTGCCAATACCAAATATGTAGGGTTTTCACTATGTTTTAGTACTTTTACAAAAATGCAAACATTCTCTATTTCTGAAATTTGCAATAACTTTTTAGTTCTTCCACCTATGGACCTGCATTATTACTTTAACATTTTATCCCTTTAGGGTACTTAACCACTAGGAGGCGCGATCATCTTTGACAAGTAATAGAAACGGAAACATGGCAGCCATGGAAGCCTTCATTAGGCTTCTTAGCACCATGTTAATGGATCAGCAACCTACGATCTCGCTGCGGGGGCGCTGATAGGAGTGAAAAAAGGTGTGCGGCACTGTTTCTCATTCATTTAGATAGTGCAGCCAAGTTTGTCATGGTGTCTTAAAGGTTAAATAGCAGGGAAGGAATCGGATCCATTCCCCATTGTTAGAGGTGAGTTTCAGCTGCAATTAGCAACTCACACCTGCCACCTGTGTAGCAGACTTGTGGATAAAGTCTGCTACATACTGTAGGTACTTACCATAACCATGACGTACCCATACATCATGTGTCGGTAAAGGGTTATATTAGATTTCCCTGTCAAAAATATTTGATATCTCTCATCTCATGGACAAAAATAATGGTACCTCAAGAAAAGATTGAAAATAATTTGACCAAAAGGACATGGATATGTAGGGTGTGTTCTATAGTGTTCTATGTGTTCAGTCTGCCTATTTAACTCCCTCGGGTGTGCTCACCCGGCGTGTTTAATTCGTTTTTAGATGTGTGTTTGGATCCATGTTTCGGAGCCTAAACGAACCCAAACACGCATCTAACGATGCGCAATGTGATTTACATTGCTTTCAATATAAAACACGCATCAGCGTTCAGGCGAGTGATCATCGATGTGTTTACATGCATCTTTGTGATGCGTCTTTCGGATCCGTTCAAAGAATTGTCATGTCAATTTTTATCTGTTTGATGCAGCAGACGCCCTATTTAAAACTACAGGGTGCGTTTTTTGCTGCAGCAAAAACGTATTCAAACACACAGCACACTTTGGGTGTTTGTTGGATGCATTTTATGCAGTGCTTTTGAATTCCTTTTTTTCAGATTCGAAAAACATATTCAAACGGCGTGTGAACATACCCTTACAGAGACAGCTGAAGCAGTTTGCTCACGAGGAGTGGGTTGAATACCTTTGGACAGGAGCAGAAGTCTCATTGAGAATTACAGAAATCGTTTGCTTGCAGTGAATGCCTGAAAAGGTAGTGTATCAAATATTAAGTTAAGGGTTCCGTTATTTTTGCTCAGGCCAGTTTAATTCGTTTTTGTTTTTTTATTTTTTGGTTGAAGCACAATTCAAATGCAATGTCTGATCTTCATTATTTGATTTTTAGTAAATTTTATTTATTATTCCTTTTGTCAGTTTCAAGCTATTTTAGTGACTATTGTGTTTTTTTTTCTTCAACAGAAGGGTACCAACAGTTTTGTCCACATTATATTTATTTATAAAGCTAGATTACATCTTCCCCACTGAAATTAATAAAATTAAGCTTGATAGATAGCATGCTAACTTCTAAACTCTTTTGTTTTTTAACCCCTTTCTAACATTCAACGTATTCTTATGTCCAAGTTGGGTAGGGGCTCCCCCAAATAGACGTAAACTTACGTACAGAAGATCGTGCGAACATGATCACTGCAGGAAATCAGATGTACATTACAGATAGCATCCCGCAGCATCAGCCCCAACCGGAGATTACTTACTTTCTTTGTTGCCCATAGCAACCAATCAGAGTCCCCCTTTCATTTTTTTCAAAGCACTAAATGGAATGAAAAGGGAGCTCTTATTGGTTGCTATGGGCAACAAAGAAAGCTTTAGGCCTAAACAGTTTTCATATATGTGGCCACTAATGTGTTAACAAACTTCCTAAATACTATTTAGAATACTTTAAGGGGTTTCTTAGATACAGTATGTAACATACAGATCCCTCAAAGCCCCCTAATGTCGTAGGAAAATAAAAAAGACATTTAAAAAAAATGATGCCAAACTACAGTAGGCATATGGTAGATGTTAGTTATAAACTATTTTGTGTGGAATAACTATCTGTCTTACATGAAGAAATTTTTGAGCACAATGCGTCACAAGAAAACAATCTCTTTGAATCAAATTGATAAGTATCAAAAAGTTGTTCGCACATAAAGTGACAAGTCATATTTGAAAAATGAGACTCTGTCACTGAGGTCAAAACTGGCTGCCTCCTTAAAAAAATAGGACTATATTTAAATCCTGCATAAAAGCTGAGCCAACACATATGTTTACTTACAGCTCTTGTAAAAATCTGAGAGAACTTGAATAGTTTAGAAAAGAATATTTAGAGATTGCTGTATCCAAATTTTTCTTCTATCATGATGTTTAGTGCATGCATAAAGTTGTCTTTTTTGCCCGATTAAATATGAAGCAAAAGCAATGATGGATGGATGGATGATGGATGGATGGATGGATGGATGGATGGATGGATAGATGGATGATGGTTAGATTGATACCACTATTATCCTCCTAATAGAGTTAATGTTAAAGTGGGCAGATGTTATACCCTATTTGCAGGAATACTGTTTAAAAGCGAATTTCATAAATATTTCATAGTACTAAACAGTTTTATCATTCAGAAAGCTATTATGACACAATTAGAATTTTGACAATTAGCTTCCTTGGCAAATGCAATTTTCCCTAAGCAGTCATCCATAAAAGCATCTTTGGAAAGTATTTATATTTTTGAGAAATATTGAGTTTACATTTTATATTAATTTTCTAATGCATTTGTTTTAGAAAAATCTGATCTGATGCAATATCATCAGTTCTGGTGATGTACTGCAATCAGGCCTATACAGGACAGCTGTCAAATCTGCTAAATTCCAGATGGGTCAAGAATGTAAGCTGGACAGCTGCAGTGATAACTTGAGGAAAGGGCAACCAAACAGTTCCTGTAGTCAGATACATTGATAAACAGCTTCGACCTCTGTATCCGTGGTCCCTCTCTTATGCTGCTCTCCACAAGAGGGGAAACAGTTACTCATCAGAGCTATATCAAAGTCTTCTCTCAGAACCCTATTCTATATTGACAAGGGGCAAAAAACAATGAAACAGCTGTCTGCAGATTTATGGCTCTTCCTTATAGGGGAGTTTTTGGCTTAGTTTAAATCCCCAGTTAAGTTTCAAGGCTCTTTAATTGGTGAGATTATGTTATGGAAAATCAGATAGGTGTTACTTACTTTCATATCCTATATTTCCATACAGCAATGCATGGCCTAGAAATGTTGTTACATTTTTATAATGCTCTTTATAAGGAGAAACAATTACAACATTGAGTAACAAAGTAACTTAGCAAATCAGTTGGAAAAAAACACAGGTCCTTTTAATCCAACCTAGAACCCTACTCTGTTGAAACAGAGGCAGGCAAAACCCATTTAAAGCAAGTGCCAAATACCCCATAAAAGAGTAGAAAATTCCGTCCTGACTCAAAATCAGAATAAATCCCTGGATCCACAGCCCATCTTCAGATTCTATTAACCATACCATGAAATATTATGTTCTTCTGAGAAAGGCATCTAATACCTTCTTGAGCTTATTTAACAAATCTACCATCTACCATCTATAATGTTGGTGAAACCATCTTTCCTCTGGACATACATGTTAATCAAATTACCTGTAAGCCATCTCTTTGCCAAGCTAAATAGCCTGTCTTAGCACTGCAATCCTAGCTATCTATGTCACCCTCTTCTGCATCCACCTTAGCTCTTTTATTTCCTTTTTATATTCCAGCGGCCAAAGTTGTACATATTGGGGGACATGTTTGAAAACTGATGCAGACCTGACAGTCGGTCATCTTGCTTTAGCTTGGTTTAGCGTAGCATCTGACAACATGTTTGAAAGTGTTGCATAGCCAGTAGTGTTGAGCGATTATTATCGACAAAGTTGAAATCGGCACAGTTTTTATGGTGATCGGATTTTTTAGATCATGCGATAATTTAGGTTAAATCTGTGATTATCTATTAAGATCGCGCCTTTTTCCCCCGCTTCCTGTAATTTTGGCGGCCAGCAAATCAGATTACAGAATAGAGCAGGGTGAGATGTGTGTGCGACGTCATGACTGGGATGTGTATGGTTGCGATTGGCTGGAAAACTCACATGACCTCGTTTTTAACTAGAACAGCGTTTCCTGTTCAGCCTCAGTGGTCTCTCAGCGTCTCAGAGCAGAAGGAGGGTGCGCTCTGCTTGTACCCAAAAACAGCTCAGCGAAATTATTATATTTCTTCACAGAGAAACCTCTACATTAGCTGTGATCCTTCCAATTTAGTTAGATTAGAGATTGGAAGATTTTATATAGTTAGGTAGAGAATTTTAAGGAGCATTCTGCTGTAAAGTCACGGGGGGGAGCGGAGGGGGGGCCCCGCGGGCGAACACAGACAAGCTCTATAAAGAATACTGGATAAAGTTCACCAAGACTTAGTTTAGACATTGCAATAGCTTTTATTTTAACAGTTTTCTATTGAAATATTTCCTGGATATTGGGCAGCCTGAATTTATAGGATACACATCTTTCTAGTAGCTGCAGGTCTCTTTGTTAGGTGCAAAACTCCACTTTTATTATCAGTATACATTTCAGATAGGTGTTCATTTTCAATTTTGCCCATTCCACCTTTGTTGATATATCCACCTTGTACTTAAATTAGAATCCAGAAAAGTCAGACAGGTTGATAAGAGCCAAAAATACCTTGTAATATCGAATAAATTTCACATACGTGTTTTTTGACATTGGCACACACAGCTTTGTTCATTGAGGCACCTTGCACTTAAATGTGAATACTGCAATTTTTTAGTCACCACAGGTGAATTGATAGGTGCCAAAAAATACCTTTTATTATCCGAATACATTTCAGATACGGGTTTTTTCACTTTGGCGCAGGCCAGCTTTGTTGATAGATCCACTTTGCAGTTAAATTTGAATCCAGCAATTTTGTAGTCACCACAGGTGAATTGATAGGTGCCAAAAATACCTTTTATTATCCGAATACATTGCAGATACGTGTTTTTTGCACTTTTGCCCAATCCAGATTTGTTGATAGAGCCACCTTGCAGTTAAATTTGAATCCAGCAATTGTGTAGTTACCACAGTTGAATTGAAAGGTGCCAAAAATACCTTTTATTATCCGAATACATTACAGATACGTGTTTTTTGACTTTGTCGCACTACAGCTTTGTTCATTGAGGCACCTTGCACTTAAATGTGAATACTGCAATTGTGTAGTCACCACAGGTGAATTGATAGGTGCCAAAAAATACCTTTTATTATCCGAATACATTTCAGATACGTGTTTTTTCACTTTGGCGCAGGCCAGCTTTGTTGATAGATCTACTTTGCAGTTAAATTTGAATACAGCAATTTTGTAGTCACCACAGGTGAATTGATAGGTGCCAAAAAAATACCTTTTATTATCCGAATACATTACAGATACGTGTTTTTGCACTTTTGCCCAGTCCAGATTTGTTGATAGAGCCACCTTGCAGTTAAATTTAAAATCCAGCAAATTGTGTAGTTACCACAGGTGAAATGATAGGTGCCAAAAATACCTTTTATTATCTAAAATACATTACAGATACGTGTTTTTTGACTTTGGTGCACTACAGCTTTTTTTCATTGAGGCCCTTGCACTTAAATGTGAATACTGCAATTTTTTAGTCCCCCACAGCTGAATTGATAGGTGCCAAAAAATACCTTTTATTATCCGAATACCTTAAAGATACGTGTTTTTACACTTTGGCGCAGGCCAGCTTTGTTGATAGATCTACTTTGCAGTTAAATTTGAATCCAGCAATTTTGTAGTCACCACAGGTGAATTGATAGGTGCCAAAAATACCTTTTATTATCCGAATACATTACAGATACGTGTTTTTTGACTTTGGTGCACTACAGCTTTGTTCATTGAGGCACCTTGCACTTAAATGTGAATACTGCAATTTTTTAGTCACCACAGGTGAATTGATAGGTGCCAAAAAATACCTTTTATTATCGAATACATTTCAGATACGTGTTTTTTCACTTTGGCGCGGGCCCAGCTTTGTTGATAGATCTACTTTGCAGATATATTTGACTCCAGAAATTGTGTTTTGATTTGAGGGATGTGAGAATAGCTGTGATTTGCCATCTTTTAATAAGAGATTTTCCCAAAAAACTCTTCCATACCTCCTAAAATTTGTTATATTTTGAACTTGGAGCAAAATTCAGGTGGTAAGGCAAAGCAAAACAGGGGGGTAGGACATGGAGGGTTAGGGTAGAGAGAAGGTGCTCTTTCCAGTGCTGGCGACAACACGCATGCAGCGGATCATCATTTTTGCAGGACCGCAGGCCTGTCACGCTGGGTCGGGCCCTGTTAATCTCTGAAACGACCCGCGTCGCCAATCTGTCCTTCTGTGTTTAATGAAACCTGCACCCAGCTGTCTTACCCCCTCGCCCTCCCAGCCACGGCCAAAATGTCGTCATCAGCATCACCAGCATCCGTCCAACATGAAGCAGCCCAAATGTCAACTCGTGTTTCCACCACTGTGGATAATCCATTTTTGAAGACCTCTTTGATGACAAAATGCAGTTGGGGTCAGAAGGCATGTTAAAAGATCAAGAGACCAAAGAGAATGATTTTCTCTGCTCTGGTGCCCAGTTACTGAGGCCATCAGAGGAGGAGAAGGAAGCCCGGGCAATCGGCAAAAATCCGGGCGGTCGGCAATGCCTTGCAGTCCCCCTTACTTGTAGCCGTAGCTCCTGGATGCAGAATGTCAGGACGACAAAGTCACCTTTTTGATGATGGATGATGACGACATTGCAGATCCAACGTGGTCTTTTCAGCAGATATTTGCTTGCGGCTTCATCACTGGATGAGGAGGAAGACAATGGGGTAGTGTCAGTATGGGTCCCGCCTCAAAAAGGGGGGAGGGCGGTCTCAGAAGTCCGCTGATATGATTCCGCCGCCACGGTCAGCGCAAACCGCTCCTCGCTTATCGCCGTCAAAAGGTCCCGGAAACCCCTCAAGCCTGGGCCATTCTTTTAGCAAGCCTCTAATTCACCCGCGATGTCATATGCCGCCTTTGCCGTAGAGGCAAGAACCTTAGGTGGTTAACCACCCCCCAACATGTCTAGTCACATGCAGCGAATGCATGAGTTGAAATGGGAGGCAACACTTGGCCAAAAAAGGCCAGACTGATGCGGGCCTCCAACCCACTGTCACACCCTCTGTCTCCGCCCCCTCCGCCACCACCAAGCGTTCCTCAGCTGCCCATGTCCCCTCAGGTCATGATCAGGGTCAGCCTCCGCTTTTAGCCTCCACCCTCGCCCAGTACCACCAGCACACCAGAGACCCATCCTACCCCTTCTCATTCCGCCAGTTTGACGACCTGCACGCCGTACAGCGGCCAGTCTAGCAGCCCGCCCTTTTGTCTTCCAGGTTTGGGAGCAGAAGAAACACTTTAACCCAAACCATCCCAAGCCCAAAAACCTGAATTCGGCATTGCCAGGCTTTTTGGGCCCTTTGGGAAATGTTGCCTTTCGTCTGGTGGACACAGAATGGGGTTCCGCACGTCATGGCCCTTGCCTGCCCCCAATACCAGATGCCGAGCAGGCATTTTTTTGCCAGAAAAAGCCGTCCCTGCCCTGGCCAGCCACATGTCATCTAAAATTTCAAGCGCGTTGTCTGCATCTGTGTCCGGAAAAGTCCCTCTGACCCCCGACACATGGACGAGTAAGCCGGCCGAGGCCGCTTATATCTCTGTGACAGCTCATGAGTGAGCTGGGTGGATGTCCCTGGGGTGACGGTGGCTCTCAGGTCTGGCGCACGCTTTTAAAAACCGCCGGGATGGTGCAGGGTTCTTTCCTGCAAGGGCCGCTGGTAGTATCCCGTGCCCAGAGAAACCAGGCCGTGGTGGAATTAGTCTGTCTTGGAGACCGTCCACACACAGGTCAGGAGCTGGGGGACGGCCCCTCCGCAACAAGACCGACCGCCGGCTGGGTGACAACACCCTTGTGCCAGGCAAGGTGGTGTGCGATAACGGGCGAAAAATGCGGGCCGCCCTTAATATCGGTAGGCTGGAGCACATCCCTTGCCCGGCACATGTCATGAACCTTGTCCCTCCAGAAAATTTTTAAAGAGCTACCCGGGTCTGGACTTCCTGCTGAAGAAGGCTCGAGGTCTGAGTTCGCACTTCCTGCCGTTCGCACCCTGCTTCGTCCCGCCTGGCTGCGTTGCAGCGTCAGCTCGGCCTCCCCGTCAAAACCCTCCCCATTGTTGACGTGGCAACACGCTGGAATTCCACCCTCCACATGCTCCAGCAATTTTTGCAGCAGCGCAATGCCATTACGCAGTTTCGAAGTGACACATGGCCTGACAAGCAGCGGTGCAGAAACCCCGGGTGTTTGACCCACCGAGGTGGAGGCTGGTGAAAGCGCTCTGCACCATCCTTGCCATTTTTGAATAAGCCACAAAACTGGTCAGCGCGGACAATGCCCCGTCAGCATGAGCATTGTGGTGATCTTAGTTCTGGAACGATCGTTGGACACTCTGAAACAACAGGTCCCACCAGCGACGGGAGGAGGAGACGGACACAGATGCGGACACGGAGCCCTCTCTCCGTCAAATCCACAAGGCCCGACAGTTTCACAATTCATCGGTCTTCATTAGGGAGTGGTTCGGGGTCCAGAGCTTTGTGCAAGGTGGGCATCAGCTCTCAGGGTGCATCATCTCAGGCAAGTCAGGGCTGTGTTGAAGCTGTGCCGGAGGGAGCGAGGAGGAGGAGGGAGGGGGAGGTATTCCTTTGACACCGATTTTTACCAACGTCCCTGACTTGGAAAGAGGTTGGCGCGAATTTGAGGCGGAGGAGGAAGAGGAGGAAGATCAGTTTGCTAGTGCCCCTCGACCCAGAGGCTTGGGAAATCAAGGCTCCATCTCTCACATGAGTGCTTGGATGCTCCATTTCCTCCAACATGATCCTCGCATTAAGGCCATCAAAATGAACCAACAGTTACTGGGTGGCCACCCTCCTGGATTCCCGGTACAAAACAAAACTCAGCACTTTCCTTCCACCCACCCAAATAGGGAGTAAAATGCAGGAAATGGGGCCTTGCTGATTGATCAACTGGAGACATCTGTTGCATCTGCTTCTCGTTCCCCAAATGTCACGGTGGAACAACATCAGCGACGTGACAGCAGTAGAGTGCCCAAATAGGCGTGCGGCGCAGCAGGCAAGGTGGGGAGAAGCCTAAAAGGGTGACCTCTGGCAATCTTTGTTTACCACCTCACCGACGCATGCAATGCAGGGCACACATCCAACACACAGAGATCAGCTTAAGATTATGGTGCATGACTGTCTCAACACCGATGTTTTTGCATGTGTTCCGGACCCAATAGACTTCTGGGTATCCCAAAAAGGGAAGAATGGGGCCCGAGCTGGCTCGTCACTCCATAGAGGTGTTGTCCTGCCCAGCAGCCAGCGTCATATCTGAGCGGACCTTCAGCACACCTGGAGGAGTCATTACAGACAAACGCATCCGGCTTTCCACAGATAATGTGGATCGTTTGACTTTCATCAAGATGAATCAGGCATGGATCTCTGATGATGTTGTGGCCCCTTTGGGCCGAGGTCACCGATTTAGTTGCCAGTCTACTTCACTTTCCCTTTCAACAGAAATGGTCCACTCGAAATCTTTTTCTTTAAATGATCATTTCTTACTGCAATTTTTATTCTTTTTTCCCCAAAACAGTTCATTTTGCTGGTTTTGCTGTGAGGAGACTGTAAAAGACACTAAGGTTTCATGACAACACCGTATTCCATTTACTCACTTTATCTTAAGAAGTTTTCGCATTGTCAATGGTTTTGAGGTCATGTTGCTGTGAGATAAGGCTATAATTATGGTCCTTTGGAACAGAAATGTGGCTTTTAAGTGGCATTTCTTCCTCACAATTTTTAATAGTGGCTGAGAAGTCATATTTATAATTTTTTGGGGTCATGAAGCTGTGAGATACAGCAATAATCATGGTCCTTTGAACAGAAATGTGGCTTTTAATGGCAATTTCTCCCTCACCAATTTTTAACAGTGGCTGAGAAGTCATTTTTATAATTTTTGGGGTCATGTTGCTTTGAAATGCAGCAATGCTACAGGTCCTATTATAAAAAAAATGTTTTTTTCTAACAGACATTTGTTCGTCACAATTGTCAAAAGTGGCTCAAGGGTGATGGTGCTGTCAGAAACAGGAATAGGTAGGACACTGTTAATGGACACATATTGCAATTTACTTGTTTATGAAAGATTATTAACATACCAAACAGTACCTCTATTGAGACAACCCATTTAATACAATTAAAAAAAGAAAACAAAGACATGGTGGGATTCCATCCTATTTTAAAAAGTGTTTTCTAGAATTAAATTACTAAAAAACTTGCATGTACAAAATAGCTGGTAAAAAAATTCCTCTGAATTGTATAAGGGAGGTACAGGAAGACTTGACCAGATGTAGATTATTCAGAGGACATGGAGTATGGAGCACGGACAGAGAACAAAGTACAGAGACAATTTCCTCCAGCACGTTGAGTAAAATGAGAAAAAGAATGCCAAGAATAATGGGCACCTAGGGTGGTAACAGGAGCGTTAACCACCAGTATTTCCAAGTGAAGCTCAATTGGTCCACATTCATACGGAGGGGCAAGCGCTACCCAGGTCTTGACTGTGTACTGAGGAAGGCTGGAGTTCTCACACTTCCGCTTCCGCACTCTGCTTCAGCACGACAGGTTTCGTTGCTGCGTCATCAGGGCATTTTAACCTGCGTGTTAATAGATGACGGACGCCAGCCTGGGCTCTCACCGCCCCCCACTGTAACTCCGGCCCTGGGTCATGCTGTGGCCAGGACAGGTATAGTCAATGTCCAGTTCAACTAAAATGGTGGTTGAAAGACTCCTTTTTCCGGCACTTTTTAATCTGTGGGTCAGACAGGTTTAATGGTCATACTGCGGTCCAGGACAGTTCGAGTCAATGTCCAGTGAAACTAAAATGGTGGTTAAAAGACCCCTTTTTCCGGGAATTTTTTTAATCTGGGGGTCAGACAGGTTTAATGGCATTCTGCGGTACAGGACAGTTAGTTATGTCCAGTGAAACTAAAATGGTGGTTCAAAAGACCCCTTTTTCCCCGGCACTTTTTAACGGGGGTCAGCAGGTTTAATGGTATACTGCGGTCCAGGAAAATATATCAATGTCCTTTAACTAAAAGGGTGGTTGAAAGACCCCTTTTTTCGGCATTTTTTTAATCGGGGGTCACAGGTTTGGGGCTCATGCTGTGCCCAGGAAGGGTAGTCAATGCCCAGTGAAACTAAAATGGTGGTTGAAAGATCCTTTTTCCGGCACTTTTAAATGTGGGATCATGCGGTTTGGGGCTCATCCCGCTTTCCAGGACAGGGATTTCAATGTCCATTTAAAGTAAAATGATGGTTCAAATAAACTCCCTTTGGCATTTTTTTTAATTTGTGGGTGTGCGGTTTTAAGGGGTCATGCTGTGGTACAAGACAGGGATTAAATGGTGTGTGATTTTTTCTATGGTTTTTAAGCCAAATTTGTGCCTAAGATGTAGCGGGTATCATTTTGACTGTTGTGGCTTTTAATTTCCCAGTTCCCCACCCCTTTTTGGGATAAGAATAAAGTGTTGTTGCTCTCCCATGGGACTTTTAAGGGGTCATTGCTCATAATCGACTGTCACTATCGAAAAACCACGTGGGGGCCCCCTTCGACTATGCCGATGTCGATAGTCAACGTAATCGCTCAAACGGGGTTTTGAGCGATTTTTACGCAAAGTTTAAATCGGCAAAGGGTTTTTTTGGTGATCGAAAATTTTCCCGATCATGCGATAATTAAAGGGTTTAAAATCTGTGCTTTATCTATTAAAAATCGCGCCTTTTTTTTGGGGCTTCCTGTAATTTTTGGGCCAGCAAATCAGATTACAGAATAGAAGGATGAGAGTGTGTGGACCTGTGGGATGTGTTGGTTTAATTGGGTGGAAAAAATCACATGACCCCCGTTTTACATAGAACAGCGTTTTTCCTGTTTCAGCCTCAGTGTTTCCCGCGTCTCATAGGGATAGGGCCTGCGTTCTGCCGTGGCCAAAAAAGTCAGCGAAAATTTCTATTTTTGCACAGAGAAACCTCTCATAGCTTGATCCTTCCAAATTTATTACATTAGGGGTTTGAACATTTTGTGTAGTTAGCTAGAGAATTTTTTAAAACAGAATCTACCACGTAAATTCACGGCGGGGGGGAGCGGGGGGGGGGCGGGGCGAACACGACAAGCTCTATCTATAAAGAAACCCCGGTAAAGTTCACCAAGACTTAGTGTAGACATTGTAGTGGAATTCTTTAAATTTTTAAAATTTGCTATTGTAATATTTCCTGGGTTTGGGCAGCCGAACTTAATTGGATAAAAAATCATTTTAGTAAAATGAGGGCTCTTTGTTAGTGAAAAACTCCACTTTTATATCATATACATTTCAGATAGGGGTTCAATTT
>JAODAL010047992.1:0-29390 GCA_025379985.1 Phyllomedusa bahiana | reverse complement strand
AGCCCAAAGGCTCATTTTACTTTACCAACATTTATGTGCATAGTATCAAATGTTTTAAAAAAATCTAGATATATGACATCGAATCCTCCCCGCAATCCTTCATAAACCAGCTAAACGTTATACATTTATTTTCAGGAGATACTTAGATAACACTTTTTAAAAAAACCTTCAAACATTTTACCTACAACAAGGTTAAACTTACCGCCAAGTTTCCAGAATCATTTTTTGACCTCTTTTTGAATATCGGCACCACATTTGCATGTTTTAATCCTTTGGACATACCCCATTTTTTATATATCCAAAAAATTTTTGGAAAAGGGCCGTCTATCACATTACTATTTCCTTAAAAAATGGGGGGTGTAACCAAGGACCGGGTATTTTCTATTTTAATTTTCTTAAGGCAGGTTTACTTCTTTCCTGGGTTAGACAAAAAAACTTAACTTAAGGTAAAGTTTCCCACCCCCTACTCATCAAGGGGGGGGGTCATTTTTCCCTTTAGTAAATGACCTTACAAATACCTCTTCCTAATTTCCAAAGGTAACAGTTTAATTTTTTAATTTTTTTTACTATTTACAATTAAAAAAAATATTTTGGAGAAAGTTTTACTTTTTGGAAATTCCCTTCGTTTACTTTGCTGTCTTTATCATTATTTTTTATTTTTTCCTTATGCTTTTCAGTGCTTCTTCATGCCCCCCCTTTTAAAGTAGTTAAAACATTTTCTTTTTTTATTTATTGCCCCTTTACATCTCTTGATCCACATTTGGTTTTTTTTTCCCGTTTTTAATCATTTTATTTCCATAAGGTCTGTAACTCCTCACAGTGGGCGCTTAAGATTTTCTTAGAGAGCTCCCATTTATTATCTGTTGTGTTATTTTTTAAGACCTTACCCCTCAATGCCTTTTTGGGGCCTTTGACGATTAAAAATTAACCTTCCCAAATTCCGTGTTTTTTTGGGGTCCCCAACAAATGACTCAATTGAAGGATAAATGGAAATTTATTATATTGTGGTCATTATTTCCTAGGCACCCCCCAACCTAAACCTTTATTATTCTGTAAGGCCTATTAATAATAATAATAATAATAATAATCTTTCTTTATTTAGCGCCAACATATTACGCAGCCCTTTACAATTTGGAGGGTGTAGGTACAGACAAAAGACATACAGTACACAATGAAAGCTACATACTGATGAAGACACAAGAGTGAGGGCCCGTGCTCGCTTAAGTGAATATTAAGGCAGTTGTTCTCGCGTGATACAATGATTGGGTTTTAATTAAAAGATCTTTAAAAAAACAAGCAGCTTTTGCAATATATGTTCATACAAATGTCTCACTGATTGTTGAGTTATCCCTGGTTGTGGAGCTGCATCAGCTTCTGAAATCACTATAGCAGCCGAACTGTTGATTTTTATCTCTCTGGCTTGCCAGTGCTGGTGATACATCATCTGCCTTCTGAACTTACAGGTCAGAGCACAGAGGGGGGGGGGCCCCCTTCTGTAGGGAAGGGAAGGGACGGAGGGCTCTGGCTTCTGTGTCTGTGTGGATTAACCCGGTGTTGCCTTGCTCCCTCACTGCTCTCTACACAGATTGAGGATGAGCAGAGCGGTCAGAGGTATGATCGGTGGTCAGTAGATGTGATAGCATGTATGTGTTAGTATAATCATGATGTATCTGTGGAGCTTTGACTAATAATAAAATAGAACAGATCTTGTGGGACGGCATCGGCTGAACGGTTCATAACCCCTCCTGCTTGCCTGTATTAGTGACACATTGTGATTGTTACTATAATTACTATAGTAACACACTTCCCCAGTGTCAGACTGGGGGGTCTGGGGCCCACAGGGGAGTTGATCTTGGGGGGCCACCATTACGTGTACATGGAAAATACTTACGGCCTATGGACAACAGACATAACGCGCCCCATTTTACCAACATAATACAGTGTGCAAACAGAAACTGTATTGTGTTTTAGTACAAATGTAGTCACACATTTGTCAGTCTAGCATATCACGACACAGAGGACTAGAGTAGCTCCAATCCATACTCCCCTCACCCAACATACAAATATCCCCTCATAGTTCCACATACAATATCCCCCTCCACCCAAATACAATATCCCCCTCCACCCACATACAATATAACCACTCCAACCTCATACAATATCCCTCCACCATCATACAATATCCCCCTCCACCCACATACAATATCCCCTCCACCACATACAATATCCCCCTCCACCCAAATACAATTTCCCCCTCCAACCAAATACAATTTCCCCCGACTCACCACATACCAATATCCACCTCCCACGTTTTCCCTGGTTCAAGCCACTCCCCCACCCCTAAATATAAACACCAGCAAGAAAGATAAAAGTGTAACTCCTATCACAGGGTCCTAATCAAGGGACACATGTACGCTGGCATTATACATGGAGAGCCGATATAACCTACAACACCGCCATATAGAGGTCCGAAAAACTCCAGCCTCAGGTATATAACCCTACAACACTGCCATCGTATAGAGACCACAATAGAGGTAAGACACCAGCCTCAGGTCAAATAACATGTACAGTGATTTACAGAACTGATCCAATATAGAAGTAACATAACCATGAAATCAGGATACTCACCGGGAGACGTCCTATACTGAGGATGGAGGTCTTCTTTCATGAGTGTTTTATTCCTTTTTCCTTCTGCATCCGTTCCACACCGCCATGATGACTTGTCCCGACGGCCACAACTCATCCTGCAGAATATTACACACAAATATCTTAGAATCCTCACTTTTCCAGCTCTCTTTATTTTCCACCTCTGTACAAATTCCCAGGGGCTGGGAGAGCGAGTAAGCTACAAGCCATAACTTAGAGGGCCATAGTATCCTAAGGTGTTGGAGGGGTGGGAGAGTAACTAACCCCCTGAGATAATGCTTACAACTATGGTCTGCTGCCCTCTCAATGTATAGTTACCAGGTTGGTAGACAAGACCACTAGGTAAGGTAGCAAATAGGCCAAGGCCCAAGCTTGTAGGTAGGTGGTTTCTCCAGTTAGGTAGCTGTAGGTAGTTAGGGTCCCCTTTATAATAGGCCTGCAAGGTAGTATACAGGCAGTTACGGGCTTCCATGAATAGTAGTATACAGGCAGTTAAGGCCTCTTTAGGTGTGTTGACAGGCAGTTAGGGGAGTCTCTTTAGGTAATATGACATGTAGTTAGGGATTTTCCTTTAGGTTAGTGTGCAGGAAGTCGATGCCCCCCCCCTTTTAGCAGCTACTGTGTAGTAGTCAGGGCCCCTTTAGTAGTCTAGGTTGCCAGGGCCACCTTTGTAGTCAGGCCCCCTGTAGGTACTAGTCAAGGCGTCCCTTTAGGTAGTCAGGGGCCCCCATTGTAGTCAGGGCCTCCATATAGGTAAGTCAGTGCCCCTTTAGGTAGCCAGGGTCCCCATTGTAGTCAGGGCCCCCTTTAGTTAGCCAGAGCCCCCCTTGTAGTCAGGCCCCCTTTTAGGTTAGCTAGGGCCCTTGTAGTCAGGGGCCCCTTTGTAAGCCAGGGCACCCCGTAGTAGTCAGGGACCCCCTTGTAGCCAGGGCCCTCTTTGTAGCCAGAGCCCCCCCTTGTAGCAAGGGACCCCCCTTAGTACCAGGGCCCCCCTTTAGGTATAGCCAGGGGCCCCCTTTAGGTAGTCAGCTGGCATCCCTGTAGGTAGCCTGGCACACTTTTGTAATCAGGGCCCCTTTGTAGTCAGGCCCTCATTGTAAAGTCAGGGGCCCCCTTGTAGCCAGGGGCCCCTTTTGGGTAGACAGGACCCCCCTTTTAGGTAGCAGGGGGGCCCCCTTGTAGTCAGGGTTCCCCTGGTTAGACAGGATGCCCCACCATGTATGGGTAGTCAGGGGGCCCCCTGTAGGTAGGCAGGGGCCCTGTAGGTAGCCAGTGCCCCCCTTTTGTAGGTCAGGGCCCCCCTTGCTAGGCCAGGGCCCTCTTTGTAGCCAGGGCCCCCAATCTTGTAGTCCAGCGGCCCCCCCTATGTAGCCAGGGCCCCCTTTTAGGTAGCCAGGGACCCCTGTAGGTAACAGGGGACCCCTTGTAGTCAGAACCCCTTTTGCAGTCAGGGCCCCTGTTGCAGCCAGGGCCCCTTTTGTAGCAGTGGCGCCTTTTGGTAGCCAGGGCCCCACTTTGTAGCAGGGGACCCTCCCTTTGTAGCCAGGGACCCCCCCTATGTAGCCTGGGTCCTCCTGTAGGTCAGAGCCCCCCATTGTATCCAGGGACCCCCTTGTAGCCAGGGACCCCTTTGTATCCAGGACCCCCTGTAGCCAGGGACCCCCTGTAGTCAGAGAACCCCTTCCTGTGTAGTGCCAGGGACCCCTTGTAGCCAGGGACCCACCCTTGTAGTCAGAGCCCCCCCTTGTAGACAGGGACCCCTTAGTCAGGACCCCCTTGTAGACAGAGGGACCCCCTGTAGTCAGAGCCCCCCCTTGTAGCCAGGGCCCCCCCCTTGTAGTCAGGGACCCCCTTGTAGCCAGGGACCCCTTGTGACAGGGACCCCCTGTAGTCATGAGCCCCCCCTTCGGCTGTAGCCAGGGACCCCTTGTAGCCAGGGACCCTTGTAATCAAGAGCCCCCCCTTGTGTAGCCAGGGTACCCTTGTAGCCGGGACCCCCTTGCTAGTAGTAGTCAGGGCCCCCTTGTAGCCAAGGGGAACCCCCTGTAGTCAGGGACACCCTTGTAGCCAAGGACCCCTGTTGTCAGGGCCCCCCCTAGTAGCCCAGGAGGACCCCCTGTTGTCAGAGCCCCCCATTGTAGCCAGGGCCCCCTGTAGTCTGGCCCCGCTTGTGCCAGGGACCCCTGTTAGTCAGAGCCCCCACCTTGTTTGCCAGGACCACCTGTAGTCAGAAGCCCCCCCAGCTTGTAGCCAGGACCCCCTGTAGTCAGAGACCCCTTTGTAGCCAAGGGATCCCTGTAGTCTGAAGCTGCTACCCCTTGTAGCCAAGGACCCCCTGTAGTAGTCAGAGCCCACCATTTGTAGCCAGGGACCCACAGTAGTCAGAGCTCCCCGTTTTGTTTAGCCAGGGACACCCTAGTAGTCAGAGCCCCCCCTTGTAGCTCCAAAGACCCCCTGCTAGTCAGAGCCCCCACTTGTAGACCAGCAGACCCACCTTTGTAGTTAAAATAACAACAAAACATAGAAAACAAACACATTGGCATATAAGTAGCACTTACCTGGCTCGGGGCTCCTGCCTCGGCCGCTCCGAGGCCGCCGGCTCCGTACTGCCGCCCTGCATACGTCAAGCAGTAGGGCCGGCAGGCTGAAGCACACCTTCAGCCTGCCAGGGAGAGCAGTCGGAGCGAAGCGCTAGTGGCGCTGTGCTCCGCTGACAACGCGCAGCCTCGGGAGTCGGGACACATTAGTCCCCGGCTACCGGGTCCCGGTCTCTGGGCGCTCGGGGACGCAGGTCTCGGCGTGTTCAGGGATCCGGCTCCATGCCCGCGGCGGGCCCTGGGAAGCGATGGCACTGCCGCACGGGGCCCCCAGCAGGACTCGGGGGGGGCCCACCAAAGGTTTCCCCAGGTCCCCCGGCGGCCACCAGTCGAGCCTGCACTTCTACAGCTGCCCTGCGGTCTGTTCTGACAAGGGTTTGTATGTTGTTGCTTGAGATGTGGAGTTTTGTTGCTAGAGCAAGGGGGTATCAGGCAAACACTTGCATCCCCTCCCTCTCTGCTATTAGCATGACACAGTTCACAGACATCTCCAGACTATAGATCAGCCTCTCCTGTTGTCTCATCATGGCTCTGTGGAGCTGACCAGAGCAGCTGATTCAGCAGTGGAGTACCAGATCTAGGCCGGCACACACAGGGTTAACTCTGGCACGAAACCCCCTCCCTCATCTCCCTGCTGTATAGAAGGAGAGTTGTCTGTGTGGCATCCGAGGGAAGGCCAAAGAGGGAGTAAAGGGGAGGAGATAGGGCAGAACATAAGAGCTACGCCCCCTGAATTCCAAAAATCCTTTGCTGCCAGACACATTGAAGTAGGCTGAAAGCCTGTAGTGCAGACAACTCCTTTACTGTCTAGAACAAGGCACTTTCCTTTAGTCGGATCCTGCACCAGTTGGGAAAGGTAATTATCTTTAGTTATTCACAAAAACCTGTTTCCTTTACGAGAGCCACAGACTCAGTTTTATTGTAGTTAAAGTCGCCCATAATAACACTAAGACTCATTCTGATTAGATGCTTCATCTATTTCTTGAGGAATACATCTTCATGGGTTCTGTTACTATTTGGGGCGCCTATAGCAGACCCCTAGGAATTTTATTATTGTTATTACTCCATGTATGACGCATAATGACACCTCAGTGTTCATTCACCTGTATTATATTTCCGTAGTGTTTGGCTTCAGACAGGATTTTAATAAAGATATACCCTCCCCCTTATGGTTTTTACAATCTTTTATAATAGACTGTCGTGCCCTCTGTAAGTTACCACCTGTGTATGGTTCATCCAGCCACATAACTCTTTATTCCCCACTCTGTCATATTTTTCTACTATGGCAACTAAGTAATTACGTAATTCATGTATTTTGATGATGGAGCACTCCTGGCATTAATCAGTCGACTGCTGAATATATTACCCATTTATTACCACAATACAATCAACCAAATATTCAACACCAATGCTAGAAATAGGTCAAGTATACCTGCTATGGTCATTGAACAGACCCCACAAATAACAAGTGACTTCAACAATTAATCACCATGTCACATACATATGCCATAACACTGTGCACACATGCATATTAAATGTTATAGATACCTGCCCTACTGTCTGTGAATAGCTCCTACAAACCAATATTACCATCAATGCCATTATCATTTCTCTTCTCTTTTCTCTTTCTCTCTCTTTCTCTCTGTCCTCTCTCTCTTTCTCTCTCTCCTCTCTCTCTTACCTACCTATATTTCTATCTGTGCCTCCCTAATACAATCTTGGTTATGCACAGCCGTCGTCATATACATAACTAGCCCTATAATTTTCTACGATGGGCACACACAACCACTGCCAGAGGCACACACATATCTATTGATTGTACTGATCGGGCACAAAAATGCCACTAAATTCCAAACCTGATCGAGGCACCAGGAAGGCACAGGGACATTTATCGACACCTGAAATAATTAAATTAATGTCGAGAAATGCAATGCTCTCTCTCTACACTCCTGCTGAAAAAAGAGGCGCTTGGAGCAGAGTTTATTATGGGTGTATTATATGGGTCGGGAGAGTCGGAACTCTGCCTGTTAAGAGACTCAGTAATGCAAAATTAATTATTTTTACTGTCCCAACCTTACAGATATGATGTTTGTAATTGAGAAACCCTCCTTTTAGCCACATCAGAACTTGACTTGGTTCGGGTACCATAAAAACAGCTGGGTATTGTACATTATCTTGAAAATGTGACGGAGAGAATTTGCTACTAAATTTGATAAAGTCCCCTGCTGTCATCATAAGATCTTTAAAAGTGATGCCAACATAAGTAGACATATGAAGATATAGGTAGAATGTTAATATATAAATGATTGTGTGTATGTATAACTATCTGTCTTACACGCATTCCATTTTTTAAATTGAATAAGTGGCAAATTTGTAATACATATTTCACACATATTTTTCACAAAATAAATAAGGATTGTACTGGAACAAATATTTCTTACTAACTAAAGCACAATGTGTCACCGACAAAGAAACAATCTCTAATTCCAGCGATAGGTAAAGTATGAACATTGACACATGGCAGATTTGAAAAATGGGCTGTCATAGTGAACAAAACTGGCTGTGGTGAGTTTAAAGGTAAATTAGTTTTCACGGTTTCAATCAGAATGTGATTCCACAGAATCCAAATGGTGATGAATTCAAAAACTCATTGTTTTAAATGAAATCCATATAAAAATTTGTACCAAAGTAGAGAAAAAATTGGCTAGCTGTTTTAGGTCATGATAATAGAAATCTGAAGGTATGTAGCACACCTTTTGGTATAGAAAGGATACTGAGGTGCATGGAAAAGGAATAACCATCCTATATTCAGTTTTTTTCAAATAAATCACAGCACTCTCAGATTTCGGTCGTCAATATGTGATTTATTTACATATAACACAGACAAAAAAGCTCAAAGTTACTGATGTATAAATAGAAAAAACATACAAAAATGGCGACATTACTTACTCAAAAAACACCACAATTTTTTGGGACATGTTCACAGCTCATTAGTTGGACTTAAAATGAACCCAGAAGTGGCAACTCTGGCCTTTATGCTAACTGGGAAAAATTGACAGGTGCAGCTAATTGCAGAGTGCACAAATGCTCACATTCCCCACTGTCTAGGGGATACATTTATGAATGATAAAAAACTGCACTACCAACTTAACAACTGTTCACTACCAAACATGCAGAAAAGCCACAGTATAATGTATGGGGAGATTGCACAAATGAAAGTACCAGTAGAACAACCACTCTACACTGATGAGGGCAGTTTGTTTCTTGCCCCCCGAGTAATACAATTGAATACAATTAGGCGATACAGAAGCGGTGCCTAATAAATACTAGCTATACATGTGGTGCACCAGCTTTTCTTACAACCTTATTAGTGACGCCCAGTACATTAGATTAGGAGGGCTGCTCAGCTACTTTCTGGGTGCTTCAAACACAACAGCAAGGACACCTTCACTCCCCAGCACTGTTGGGAGATAAAAAATATGACATACTGGAAAATGTTAAGTTATGAGGTATTAGTTGGTATAGCGGGGGCCCCGCCCCCCAATATGGAAAAAGCCTCCAAAGTAGCACCTGTTCACTAATAGGTTGTCAGAACAGGCATGGTGCCACCACAAGTATCTGTATTTTATGGCACCATTCTGTATCGCCTTATTTGTATGCAGTTGTAGATACCAGAAACCACCCCCACCTCATGTAATTGAAAGTGTTCTGGTGGGTTGTTCTATTGGTAAGTCTTTGCATTTGTGCAATATCCCCCATGCATTATACTGAGGCTTTCTCTGCATATGGTGTGAACAGGTGTTAAGTTGGTTGTTGCAGTTTTTTACTCATCTAATTGCCTTCCCCTCTAGCTGTGGCGGTTATGTGAGCTTTTGCTCCGCACATTAGCATGAACTGTCAATTTTACACAGTTTGTATAAAGGCCAGAGTTGCCAGCTTCTGGGCCTTCAGTTGCTAGTATAGTATTTGAGCTCGTGAAATGGCCCCAACAAAATGTGGGTTTTTTTGGCTGTAAGTATTCTGTCTCATGCGTTTTTCGCATGTTTTTTCGGTAAATTGTTAGCAGTAGGGACCTCGCAAGACAATGAGGAGCATTTGGGCTGGGACTTGCGAGCTTTGCGTATTGGGGCCCCCTATACCAACCTAATACCTCAATATTCTAAACCATTTTTACAGTATGTCCATAATTTTTTTTCTCTGTACCAACAGTGCTGAGCCGAGGCGAAGCCTGCCTGTGCTTTGTGCTTGGCACACCGACAAGTTGCTGGGAGCCAGCACTAATCTCAATCAGTCATGGGTGTCACTAGATAGGTTGCTCAGTAAAGCCAGCATTGTGCACCCCAACATATCTGTATTTAATGGCACCCTCTTCTAGTATAGTTAACTTTATTTGTTATGCCAATTTTAGTTCCAGAAACACCCCCTCATTAACTGAGGGTATGTGACGTGGTGCTTCTTATTGTAGTATTTTTGCATTGTGTCAATCTCACCATGCAAACTATACTGTGGCTTTTATTGCATGCTGGTGTGAACAGGGTGTTCTAAGTTGGTGTCGCAGTTTTTTTACTCACATCTAATTGTTCCCTAGAGTCGGCGGTATGTAAGCTTTTGCGCTCTGCAATTTAGCTGCACTTGACAATTTTTCCCATGTTTAGCAGAAAGGACAGAGTTGCCAGCTTCTGGGTTCGGTCTTTTTCCAGCTATTGAGCTGTGAACCATGACCAATAAAAAATTGTGGTTTTCTTTATTGCCATATATAGGCAAGATGAGGTAAATACAGGAAAAATTCCACAAACATTTTCGGCTCAAGGCATTCCTCCAGCGGATGTCTGGAAAGGGAGATACACATTGGAATAAAATAATATGCTAAAAAAGATGAAGTACAAATGGTACGAAAGATAAGTCCAGAACAATGACGATGCACGAAAACGAAAAAGGAAGAGACTTAGACAAAAAAAGGAGGTCAGAGTTGGAGAAAGAGAGAAAGAGAGGAAAAGAAACAGGACAATTAGGAATAATAGACAGGTGTCCGAAGAGGGAGGAGAAGTGGTTCTAAAAGATAGGCTTGACAACAGGATGGAAAATGATAAAACTATTGCGCTAATAGCATACGGAACTAAGATTGTAGGCAACCTAATATAAGATTACAAAGTGTAGAGAGATCCAAAGATTAGAGAATGTTGTCTGTGTACTGGACACAATTTCGCGCTCTCTGTGTCTGCATTGCTCCAAAGAAAAGGTTAGTCGAGTTTTATAATGCTGCCTGTTATCTCTTCATCATCTGCAGCCTGACGTAGCCCAAACAGTGTGTGCGCGTGCTGTTTTCGGGGTACAGCGTGGAGAAGACCCACGGTTAAGCACCGTTGCAATGATTGGGATCTTATAAACAGTAGTGATTTGCTGTTTTGCTGCCAGGCTTCTTCCCATGATTCCATTCCAAAAGCATCAAACCATAGAAAAAACTAATTATCATTCTAATCCTATTTGCTCAGTTGCAAATTTCATGGATTCTGACATCACTAGTGGATTTGTTGTTTTGCTGCCAGGATTATTCTCATCACAAACTCCCTCTTCAACAGATATTTGCATTGAAAAAAATTAAATTTTCTAATCCTATTTGAAAATTATAGGGATTTGCAAGAACAGTTAGTGATTTGTCTGTCTTTGGAGCAAAGTGCTTTCAATAAGTAGACTGTGAACATAATCGTTTAAATTTTTATATTTATCTTCTTTAAACATGTAGCGAACTAGAGGGTGTAAGCGAGCAAGGAGGGCATCAGGTCATGGAGCTAGAGGTACGAGACAAGGCACTCCTTCCAGTGCTCCAGACAATCACATCAAGCGATCCAATCTCGTCAGTTGCGTAGCCCATCAGTCCTGTCATTGCCTTGGTCGGTTCCCTGTCGTCTTTCATTACTGAAGATCGACGCCTATCTTGTTCTTCCAGCTGGTTAACCACACCCTTCATCCAGCAGGTTTCTACCTCCTCTTGCTCTACAGTCCATAGGGCACAAAGGGTCATCATCATCAGCAGTCCAACCTGACATGTCAAATGGTCTCCCTAAAAATACAGACCACTCCAGAATTAAATCCACTAATTCTGAAGAGCTCTTTGATTACAAACAATACCGTTTCGGTGTCAGAAGGCATTTCAAAAGATTCAACGAGGCCAACACATAAAAATCAAATTTTGTTCCTTGCTCGTGCACGCCCAACCTCTGATGCCCTCAAAGGATAGAAGGGAAAAAAGCTCGGTCTTTGGCAAGAAATCTCCCGATCGCGGCACGGCCACGGCTAATGTCTCGCAGCTTAAGGGTTGTAGGACTGTCAGGAAGTGGAGTAACCTGTGATGATGATGATGACATTGCGGATCCCCAACGTGGTCTTTTCCAGGCAGCAGATGGCAAGCTCATCACGCCAGTGGCTGGAGGTCGCGATGATGATGTGGTGTTAATGCGGTTTTATTTTTTTCCGGCCCACCTGAGAAAGGGAGGAGGGCGGGGTCGCCATCAAGGTCCGCTGACATATACACCGCCAGCCCTGTTCAGTGGTGGCAGACGGGAACCCCACTATAGGTTTTGTTCAACCGTCGAAAAGGTCCGGGACGCTGTGAAGCCTGGGCCTGTTTTCAATCAAGCTCCTCAGATTCGGCCGAGCGACGAACATATACTGGGGTCTATCTTTCAATGCGTCAGTAGGAGGAAATAATTCTAACCCCAGCCTCATTGATGCACATGAAAGGCACATGCATGTAAAAGAATATGACACTTGCTGTGCGAAGAGTCATTTGGACAAGACAGGCCTCACACAGGTCCTATGGTTTCACAACCACCATGACATCTTCTGCCTTCTCCTCCCTCCGCAACTTCAAAGACCAAGTTGTCCTCCTGCTGCCAATGTGCTGGAGCCATGAAACAAGCACCATCCCCCGAGTTCCCAGGACACTGTCGGTCAATTCCCCCACCACAGCAACCACAGTCTAACACCTTCCCCTTCCACCAGTCTGACCTGCATGCATACAGCAGCCCAAGTCCACAGCCAGCCTTCTGTGTATCAGGTGTCGGTGAGCAGCCATCCCTAACAGTCAAAGCCCTGTGGAATGTCGGCATTTGCCAAGCTGTTGAACATGGAAATGTTCGCTTCTCTGCCTGGTGGACACATAGATGGGTTCTGCCATGTCATGGCCCTGGAATGCCCCGCCCAATATCAGAGCCAAGCAGGCTTTTCTTTGCCAAAAAAGCCTGTCCCGCCTGACCCACCACCATTGCAAGAAAAGATATCCAACGTGTTGGCTGGCAAAAAAAAAAAAAAAAACAAATAAAAAAAAAAAAAAAAAAAAAAAAAAAAAAAAATAATAAAAATCTGTGTTCCGCCACCAAAGTCCATCCTTCACTACACGACACATGGACTAGTAAGCACGGTCCAAGGGGTCGTTGCATTCTCACCTAACTGCTCACTTGGTGAGTTGGTGGATGACAGTGCAGTCCTGATCCCCACATTTGACGGGCACAGCATCTACGTCCGCCAAGCTCGAAACCAGGGCCCGTTCTCAAATTATTTTGCTCCTTGGAGCCCGTCTAAACAACAGGTAATCGAGCTGTGGATGGCTCTGTGCACAGAGGAACCGACAGTGGCGGGTGGTAAAGAACCTGGCACGCCAACAGGCCTAAGGTGTGTTGTGTGTACATATGGGAGAAATCTCTAATTGGCGCCCTTACTGGATCAGTACGACTTACGCACATTCCTCTTGCTGGCCACGATGTGTCTGAACCTGGTTGTGCAGAACTTTCTTCATAGTGTACCAGTTCTGCTTGTGAAGGCTCGAGGCTCCGGTGTCTCTTTGCACCCTGCTTCGGCAAGACTGGAAGCCGTATGCAGGCGTCTGCCTGGGCTACCCCTGTCAAACTGTCTCATTGTTGCTCTTGTGTGCAACAAGCGATTGTGGAAGGCAGGTTAGGTTGTTACTCTGCCACATTATGCAGTATGAACTTTGTTCGCATGGCCTGTTGAGCAGTGGTGCACGACCTCGGGGTTTTTGAGCGTTCTTGACGAGTGGAGGACAGGTGAAGAGTCATTCCTGCAACCATCATTACCAGTCTTAGAAGACGCCCCAAAAACGGGACAGTCAGGATGATCGGCATTGTAGCAGAACACTTTCTCAATAGACAACTAAGGGCACTAGGGATCCGGCTCAGGTCAGGAGGAAGAGGCTGGGTTAAATAGCGGGGGGGGGTCAGCGCCCCAGTAATATAACAAGATCACTGACGTGTTGCCATTTTAAACTTTTACTGAGCTGCCCCATGCGCATCCCCGCCTCGTCAAGGGCTGAAGGAATGCACAGGAGGAGCATGCGAGAGGGATGACGAGGACGAGCTGACGGTCTGTTGCGTGAGTGTAGCGCCCTTGATATGCAGGAACCAGGTGAACCTTGCAGAACCCACGAAGGGTCACGACGTCGGTTCGGGTGCACAATCTTAATGTTGGTATTATCTTATAAACATTGACAGCAATCTCATAATGTAAAGCCTCTTTCTCTGCATTTCAATGTTTTTGTTTTTAAAGAGGTTATCGAATTTTCTTCTGTTTAATCATAACTACTAAAGTTATTATCAAAACAATCCAACACCCTCACTCCACAGCAGGTGCAGCTATTTCAAGCAAGTCCCCTGTGTGTATTGGTACTTTGTAGATAGACAATGCCTGTTGTACGGCTCGGGAATTCGTGGATCCATGGACCACCGCCAAGCGTGCGTCAGGCAACACCATCCGCTCAGGGGCGGAGTCTAAGTAGGTCCGCTGTCTTTCTCCATAGCCCGCCGCAAGCCGGTAACGGACTTGCTGCGGCGGGTATTCCTCCAGGTCGCTACCCTGACGCGGCGGAGGCTTGCAGCGGGCGGCCGAATTGCAGCGACGGTACAGATCGAGAGGCCGAGAACTGTAAGTCCCGTGAGGCAGGCAGAAGGTCAGGGCAGGCCGGTGGGCCAGGAGATTCGGAAGTCGTAGATAACGTTAGCATGGGAGGGTCGGGTACACCGGCAACGGCAAATGAAGACACTTAGGAGTAACGCTTTTCTCTAAGGCACAGGTGGCAACATAGATCCAGCAAGGAAAGTCCCGCTGGACTAACACAATTTATAGGACGGCACGCGCCCGGCAATTAGCCAATTACCGATACGCTAGGCCCGTTCAATTTACAAGAACAAGCGCGTTCCGCGCCCTAGGGAACGGGCTCGTGCGCCTCGGCCGCGCAGAAGGAATGTGGAGCGGAGTAAGAAGCACGGTTAGGGGTAGTGATTAGATGATGCGTCCACAGCCCATCCCATGTCGCGACCTCGTGGCGACGCTACCCGTCCGGGCAGGAGCCCCAGAGAGGGCGGCGACGGAGTGCGCCTGCGGCACCCGCGGGCCACGAGCACCTGGCACCAACTCGCTAACAAACAAATGCTTGAAACTAGGTACAATCTAGTGTGGTAATATAATGATATATAATATAATACGGTAGGTGTAGTTGCTAGTCCCTAAAGGTATCTGTGAACCTGTTTGTCTATAGAAGCTTTTTAGCCTCCTCTAGTGACAGCAAGTTTAATGACATCACTCTACAATTTGAATGGAATTGGAACTTTTACTCTCAGTGGTGCTTGGAATAATATGGAAGAGCAGTTGTTGGAAATAAAATACCCTGTAATTCTATGCAGGAGTTATAAGAAGGAATATACAGTGATGACACTCTCTCTCTTACTGGATTGCTGTTTGCATACTTTGGCCAAAGTATCATACTTAATATTTTATCTTGGATTCAGTTTGGCCCTGTGATATTGGAAAGCATGGGGTGCCCCTATTTTGTTTTGGGCACTTTGAACACGCTGAGCATCCTGCTTGATTGAATAGCATAGGCGTCACTGAAAGGCTGAAAGCCACATGGTGTGCCAAATGTGACCATATGAATGGCATCCTATAGAAGAGTTATGTATGTGCATTTGTAATACTAGCAATCATGCCCCTCATGAATGAGTGGTTATTTGCCAGTGGTATTTAACAGTATTTTTGCAGTTCTGCAATCTCGTCTGTATGCTACTGCGGTACAGTATCTCACAAAAGTGAGTACACCCCTCACATTTTTGTAAATATTGTATTATATCTTGGACATGGCTCAACCGCTTTGACAAAGCTAATAGTGAAACGTACGTCGGGGTTGAGCCCTGTCCATTGGTCTTTTACAGGCTCGAGTATTTCCCTGATTTTGTATACTTCTATTATGTATATGTAATGTTTCATTTGAGGTTATTATTTATGCGTTCCTGTATTATTATACCATGCTTTATGCATTATTTATCTTGATGGTTATATTATGTTGTTCTTTGTCTATGTTCGTGAATTTTATTCCCTTGGATTAGGTGCTTTATTTTTGTGTAGGTAGGGATCATTTAGCTACTATTGTTAAATGGATTCAATTAATAAATGTATATATTTTATTTTACTGATAGCGTGGTGGTATTTTTTGGAGTTTGTTTTAGTCTGTTGTTACCTGACAACCACCAATAATATTGCTGGTTTTTGCATACATCTTTGTATAGGTGTCTCTGTATTCATATTTAGTTGTGTTTCGTGCGCTAGGTGGTTATAGGTATCTCTTTTAACTCTCTTGGGCATGGAGTTCACTAGAGCTTCATAGGTCGCAGCCACTGGAATCCTCCTCCACTCCTCCATGATGACATCATGGAACTGGTGGATGTTAGATATAATACAATATTCAAAAAACATGTGGAGGGGTTTTGTACACGACTTTTGTGAGATACTGTATGTATTAAGCAGTTGCTCCACTCATAAATAGTAGATGTGTGAGCAATTGTAAATCAGTTTTCTTCACCTGTGCACCTTTTCCCATGTAGTTCTGTTTTTTTCCCCCTCCTTCTGGGAATGGATTTCCGCCTCTGTAAAAGTAAGTATGGCCTTTCCTCTGAAAAAAAAAATAATAGCAGGCGCAGTTTTATGTTTGATCCACATAATTTTAGGTGTTGCGGTTCTTCAAACATAAAAAGACTGCAACATGGATGTCCAATGCTGGTACTATGTGCCACAACCAGTGCCAATGTATTGCCTTCCCTGAGCAACAGTTCGAGGGGGCATACTGCTGTTGCAAGATCGTGTGCACACTGACATTTAGAAGCCGGATCCTGGATCTAAATGAGCAAGTGGCGACACTGAGATCCATTGCCACTTGGATTGGAGCCGGCTGCCCTACCTGAGCAGATCTCTTGCAGGTGTAGATACTCGGGGTGGGGTGGTAGCATGGAGGTGGAGGAACTATATGGCAGCTAGATGTGTAAACACAAGTAGAAAGACTCGGGTTAGAGGGGAAGCAGTGTACAAGGGTCGGCTAGTCTTAAATGGTACAACCCAACAGATTGGACGATTGGGCGATGAGGGGGATGCTCGCCAAGCTCACAGAAATAGCATTGTCCTGCAGCTCAAGACACACTACCGCCACCTGTTCTGCCATCCCTAGGTAAGATGGGAGAGAATAGGAGTGCGGAGATCAGGTAGACAGGAGCAGTAGTTGGGGACTCCTCATTATTTCGGGGCACAGGACTAGGGCAATCTGCCACAGAAGTCGGGAGTCGGGTCGTAAACTGTGTGTTCGCGCCTTAACTGGGGCCCTGGGTTCGACGCAGCGCGGCATCGGGTTGACTGATTCTGGAGTAGGGCTGGTGAGAATCCAGCTGTCATGGGTCCACATTGCACCAATGACAAAGTTAGAGGTAGGTGGAGTTTGTCCTTAATAAACAGATTTCAGGGACTTAGGCCAAACTAAGCTCAGGAACCAAGGACCTCCAAGGTAATATTTCTCGAAATATTACCTCGATACACGAGCTCACACCAGAGAGGCAGCGAGGGAGATTAGAGAAGTGGAAATTAAGTGGACCTCAAAAATTTGGTTGTTGGAAAGATGGGATTTGGGTTTTTGGAGAACTGGGCCTGACTTCTGTATTGGCTACTGACTCTATCGCTAGGGATTGGGCTTTCACCTAAATGGGAGGGTGCAGCTGTATTGGGGACCAAAATGGCCAGGAAAGTCTGGAGGAAGGAATTATATTTAAATAGGGACTGGGGGGCGAGGCGTAACTACACAATACTAGCATGCAAGATAGTGATGAAGATTAGAGAGCTGGGAATTAGGATAAAACAGGGGGTGGAGTGGAGCGGAGGGGGCTGTAGAATGTAGATAATCTCTAGATCAGGGAAGAATGGAATTGAAAACTTGAAAATATCTATAAACATTGCATGCCATGCTGGACCAATGCCAGGAGTTGACCAACATAATTAAATGAACTAGAATTACTAATAGCTGAAGCAAATTATGGATCATAGTGGGGAATCTCACTGGAGGACATGGCCCTGGACGAGGCTTCGACTGGCGCGGGTGACACTTACGTCTAATTAGATGGATCGTAAAGGACGGAATAAGGGGGACGCGCGAGAGGTGTCTGCTCTATTTGTGTAAATATCCTGTCTGAAGCCAGAAACCAACTGCCCGGGAAGATCTTAGGTACAGGTTACGCGCACACATGTGGATCATCATTAAGGGTTAACGCATACATGGGCGGGCAACATATCTCAATAAATATAATGGGGGCTGCTATAGGCCCCGCCATAAATATAACAGATACCCATGGAAGTCGCGTACTCCTCGGCAAATAGATGAGGATGGCCTAATCAGAATGAGTTTTATTATTATGGGCCGACTTTAAATATCCAGACTAATGGGAATCTCGTAGCTTGTAGGCTCTATTAAAGGAAATGACAGGTTTCGCTTCTCTCGCTGTCTATAACTAAATCTCCTGATAATTACCTTTGCCAAATGGTGCCAAGGTACCCCGGGACTAAGGAGGAAAGGCACTTCCTAGAACTACATATTAACTAATAGACCTGACACGGAGTAACATTGGCCGCTAAGGTTGACGCGCGGAACCTAGGGAATAGTGATCCTTAATACTCTAATTTCAATTTCGCTTTATCCTTCAATTGAGTTTGTGTCCAAGGAGCCCACAAAAAAACATGAATTTTAGGAAAGGCAATCTTTTATTATGATTTTAGGGAGGACACCCCTGTAAACCGTACTTGACTGGGACAATGTGTTTAAAATATGCAGAACTAATAATAATGGGATATTTTGTAAAAATATCCTAGGCTACACTCACTGTGAGAGGGTATCATACCTTATGGTAATATAAAAAAAGTAGAGCAACAGGATATACCCACTAATGCCTGGATCAAGTCAGGGATGTAAAAGTGGCATAAAAAACAAAAAGAAAGCGTTACACCCTACTACAAATGCAGAGGAGGGCAGTGAGAGGCACTAAGAAGCTATAGGCGAATAAAAAAATAATGTGTGTAAAATAAAGAATAAAGGAAAGCAATGTGGAGAACGGAAAAGACATACTTGCCCTATATAGAAAGTAAGAAATCAACCACCAACAATATTTTTTAACTATATAACATAGTTAAAAGATGATTAAAACAGAAAATGAATTGGCCCTTTGACAAAATACTCGAGGGAGAGACAGAGTACTGGTGGGCAAGATGAGAAAAAATGTTCCAAAACGTAAGATTAAACCACTTTTTCTCTCCGCCATGTGATTTACGAGGGGGATGACACTTCAGTTGAACAGAGAGATGTTGGTTAAAGACTCCAACTTAAAAGTTTCGTTGTCTAACCCAGGCAAGAAGTGCACAGCTCCCGTCTTTGGAGATTAAATGGTCCTAAAATCACCAGGTCCTGCGATGGGCATACACCCAAGTGTCCTCAAGAGAGTTAAGTGATGTCATAGATAGGCCCCCTCATTCTTAATTTTCATGGACTGTCTAACTAACGGGGTATGTTCCCAAAGGATTGGTTGCATAGCAAATGTCCTGTCTTCCACGGTGCCCCAATATTCAAGAAAAGGGGGTCACAACTCTAGTGATCAGGAAACTATTGGACAGTAAGCTGTTAAACTCTCGTTGTACGGTATAAAAATTTCGCGAAGGTTGTCCAGAGATGCTATCTGGAGTATCTCATGAAAATAAATGTATAACGCCGTTCCATGCGATGGGTTTCATGGTAGGATCGGTCCTGTCAGACTAAATGTCTCATCAGCTGTCCTATGCAGGAGTCGGTGCTAGACTGATCGACTGGTGAGGCCACCTGGGATGTGTCATATAGCTAGATGTTTCTAAAAGCTATTTGATACGGTGCCAATAAAAGGTTGGTAATAAAATGAGACATGTTGGACCTGGGGGAACAAATGTGTCGCAAGTGGGTAAGCAACGGGCTCAATGATAGAAAACAAAGGGTAGTAATTAACGGTTACCACATATCAGACTGGATCGGCGGTTACTGAGTGGGGTACCCATCAAGGTGTCATTATCTGGGCCCTGATCCCTCTTTCTCTACACATTTTCATTAATGATTTTACCAGACAGGGATACACAGGTTAGAAAATCATCGCTTCTTTGCAGACGATACTAACGCTCTGTAAAAGTAATCAACACGATAGAGGAAAATATTGTTACTACACTAAGGGATCTTGACTAAGTTGGAGGCACAGGGCAGGGAAATGGAAGATGTGGTTTAACACTGATAATGCAAGGTTTCTTGCACGCATGGGGATGAGAAATCCACTATTAACTGATTAACATGTTAGATGGAATAAAGACTGGGTAAAAGTGAGACATGGAGAAGGACTTGGGAATCTGGTGGACAGTTAATACTTAATTGGTAGCAGCAGCTGTCAGGTCCAGCAGCGCCAAAAGCAAATAGGATCATGGTGGTGCATTAAAAGGGGGATAGTATTGCACATGAACTGGAGAAACATTATTCTCCCATTATACAAGTCACTGGTTTAGACCACACATGGAATAAGTAGTATACAGTTTTGGGCACCCAGTGCACTCAGCGAAAGACATCTTGTAGAGCTTGAACAGGTACAAAGGCGGCATCAAAAATAATAAAAGGGAATGGGTGGACTACAGTACACTAGAAAGTTTGGCAAAGATTAGGGTTATTTAGATTTAGAGAATAGAAGGCTGTCGGCATGGGGAAATAATAAATTATGTTTACATACATCAAAGCGCATCATCATATAGAGATCTCTCCCAAGATTTTTTATAAAACAGGGCATGTATCTAGAACAAAGGGGGACCACTTTACGTCTTGAGGAACGAAAGTTTGTCTACATAAACTCTAGGAGAAAGGATTCTTTACTGTAAGAGCAGTGAGACTATGGAAATTCCTCTGCCCATAGAGGGACTTGTCATTGGTGAATTCAATCAAATACGAGTTCACAAAAAGCGGTTTGGAGCATTTCTGGAGCGTTAATTAATATAACATCGTTACAGTGGACTATGGATTCAGTGACGAGGGTCATGATGCAGGTGATTTTTCTGATTGCCATGATTGGAGTCAGGAAGAATTTTTCCTGAAAATCGAGGGACGAATTGGCTTGCATACCTGCTTGGGGGTTTTTGCCTTCCCTCTGGATTCACAATACCTTAGCAAACCAGAGGCTGAACTTAATGCGCAAGACTCGTCTTTTTTTAGCCTTACAAACTATGAAAAACTATGTAACTATGATGGTCGGTAAATGATCTTCTCACCTAATCTGAATGGTCCCCGGTTGTGAAGTGGTTGTACTCCAAGGCTCAGTTCTGGGTCCCCTTTTATTCAATGTATTTATTAATGATATAGTGGAGGGTACATAATAGCACTGTTTCTATTTTTGTAGATGGTACCAAGCTATGTAGTGCTAATGTAAATCTATGGCAACATATTCATAATTTCTGGACAAAAAAGACCTAGGCTCAGTATTGAGTGTTTGGGCCATCCAATTCGCGCAATCTTAATGGCTCTTAATGTGCCACTAATGTAAATAATAACCTGCAGGCATCATATGTTCTAGGGGGAAAAAATGGGGTAATCGCTTGCTGAGAAGGATCTGGATGTTCTTGTACACCCCAGATTACAGAACAGCATGTAATGTCAATCAGATGCCTCTAACGCCAGCAGGATATTGGGTGTTTAATCCATCAGGTGTGTTTAATTCAAATTGGAGTGGTGACTTCTGGACTGGTTTCTTACCTGCTTTCCTGGTTCTTTGGGGGCTTTGTAAATGTGACATGGCCCACCCACCAAAATCTGCATTCCAAAAGCCAAATACGCCGCTCGCCTCCCTTGCATGCTTGTTTCATGCACACAAACAGCAGTTTACACATACACATGTCAGGGTTATTTAACACGAACACGCTAGATAAAAAATGCGTAAATAATTTTTGAAATGCTTCTTTTTTCAGAGGATGTCTTGATAAAAATGAAGAAATTTTTAGCTCTAAAGATTGACAGATTGTTGAAAAAAATTTGTTTTTTATTTTTGACAGCCCAAGCTTAAAATAAAATCTGACAAAATACACCTGTGGGGTCAATAGTACTCACTGCACCCCTGTATATATTCCTTAAGGGGTCCCCTGTAGTTACCACAATATGGGGTTTATCCGCAAGGTATCAGTTTATTAAGTTTTACACCTTTTGGTTAGGGCTTGGCTCGCCAACTTGAAATGGTGCCTAAAGAAAATCTTAATGAAAATGAGCCCTCAAAGTCCATTAGGTGTTCCTCCTATTCTGAGGTTCCTCCTATTCTGCACTATTTGGTTGTGCCAAATAGTGCATTAGGGCCACATATGGGACATCTCTAAAAATGTCAGAATGTGGGGAATCGATGTTGAGTTGCATCTACTGTGTTTCAGAGAATAAACATTGAAAATCTGCAAAAAAAAGTGATTTTTTGATATATTTTACTCCTTTCTGTGCACTTACATAGGGGTTTTCTCTAAACCTTCCTAAATGCTGTTTTTAACTACTTTAAGGGGTGTTGTCCTTCTTAATCCAGATTGTATGGGAGGCTATCTGTAATATAAAGCGCCCTCAAAGCCTCGCAGATAACTAGACTCCGTCCCTAAAAATAAATATATGTTGCCACAATTTCTGGTACAAAATTTGAGAATAATTAATGTATAAATTTATAAGCCCACTTATTGTGTCATAAGAAAATTGTAAAAAATTATGCATCTTTCAATGTAGAGCATATGGCAGATGGTTCTATAGTTAAAACTAATTTGTGTGGAATAAAACTATGCTATCTTACCACTGCCGACCATTTTGTGAATTCTTTGAAAATGGCAAATCTTTTAAATGTTCACGAATATTTTATCGCATATTTTTCAACAACCATAATCATAGGATTTTATGGGACCAGAAAACACCCATCTCCTGAATAACCATGGATAGATTATTAAGTTTCAAAAAAGTTATTATCACAAATAAAATTAGACCACATCAGATTCCAAACAGATTTGGGCTCCTGCTCACGAGGAAGTCCAGCAAAACGCGGCTCGCCCGTGGTAAGGCGTGTCATCTCTAATTCCAACAATTAATGGCAGGTACTGGCTGTAATTAACAGCTGGCACCCGCTGGGGTGAAGCAGACTCAGCAAGTGAACCCACTCAATAACCCCTTAATCACTGCATGATGGACATATGCCTTGTGCGGTTAGTTATTTTCGTGTTCGTTTCCACAAGAAGGTGGAAAAATTGTCAAAGTCTGCGCGCGGTTGTAACATATTTTTTTTTTTTTTACTAGACTTATAGCTTAAAAAACAGATTTTACGCTGCTCTTCAGTTCGTGGGTGTTTTATGTACAGATACTGTAGTCTTGGTGGGCGATAGTCCCGGAGTCGCATTGACATAATGGTCTTAACAATCGACCCGTGAGGCCTTACTCACAACTGGTCTAACAACTCCCGACTGGAGGTACGCGTACGCTCGATTGCTAACTCTTATCAAACCTGACTTGAATGATGAGGCTAACAACCGGGCCTTAACGGGACTGTTAGGAACTTGTCACACGCAGGTAAATATAGTCGTACCCCAGTGAAGTGAAAAGGGTCCCCACAGTAAGTTTATACGCCCCCCAGAAGGTGGTTTTCATACCAGTATATATCTAGCCACAGTAGGTAGGTGTGTAGTTTATATGTCCCCCAGCAGGTATATAGGCCGGGTATGGATCCCCCAGTAGGTTTCATAGGCAAGGCGATGGATCCCCAGTAGGTAATATAGGCACGGTTTAGGTCACCCCCACCCATCAGGTATATAGCACAAAAAAAAATAGTTATGGATCCCACCAGTGAGGTTGTATTGGCGGTTTAGGTCCTAAAGAAGGTATATAGGCTGGTTTAGGGTCCCACCACAGCAGGTATAATAGGGGCAGGTTTAGTCCCCCAGCCAAGGTATTAGCCAGGCTTTAGGTCCCCCCAGCAGGATTATAGGCAGGTTTAGTGTCCCCCCCAGATGGTATATAGCCAGGTTCTTAGGTCCCCCAGCGGGTATATTAGGCCTCCGGTTTTTCTAGGTACTCCCAGCACGGCGATATAGGAGTGTTTAGGCTCCCCCAAGCAGGTATATTGATAGCTTATAGGCCCAACAGCAGTGTATATTTAGGTAGTATGAGGATCACAGCCACTTATGTAGGTTGCTTATAGGCCTCAAAGCTCATATGTTGGTAGATTATAGGCCTAACAGCAACATTTGTAGTGTAGCTTATAGGCCTCACAGGATATGTATGTGCTTATAGGCTCACCCAGCACATATGTAGGTAGATTATAGCTCCTCCCTGCACGTATATAAGTGATACATAGCCCCCCCCTACTGCACATATGGCCAGTAGATAATAGCCCCCCTCCTGCAAATATAACAGTAGATAATAGCCCCTCCCTGCACATATGACAGTAGATAAATAGCCCCCCTCACTGCACATATAACAGTAGATAATTGCAATCCCTCCTGCACTATAACGTAGATAATAGCCCACCTCCTGCCACATACTAACAGTAGATATAGCATCTCTCCTGCACATAAAACAGTAGATTAATTGACCCCCCTCCTGCCACATATAACAGTAGATAATAGCATCTCCTCCCTGCAACATATAACAATAGATAACAGTCCCCGCCCTCCCTGCAAATAAACAATTACATGAACCTGCCCCTCCCTGCACATTATAAACAATAGTATAAGCATCCTCCCTGCACTTATAACAATAGAGTAATAGCCCCCATCACTGCCTATCATATACTACAATAGATAATGCCCCCCTCCTCTGCACATACTAACAATAGATAATAGCACCCCCTCGATGCACATGATAACAGTAGATAATAGGCCCACCAGCATGAATAGCGCTACATTAAAAGTATCTTACCCTGACAGCGAACCTACCTGACCTCGCTCCACGCGCCGCTGTCGCTGCTACCGGTCTGTTTCTTCACGGAGTGACGTTCACCTGGCTGGCCAATCCGAGGGGGCGTGATGACGAGCACCACCGCCCGTGAACTCGCGCGCGCAGAAGGGCCGCAGTCTGACCGCGGCCACAGATTAACGACAGCGGAGCCTCACGTGCCTCCGCTGAAGCACTTTATATACTGTATGTGTGTCCGGCGGACGGCAACAATACAAGTTACTCCCGCCACACCGCTGCCGTGCCAAGGCGTCATAAAGCCGCGAAGCCGATGCTCTAGCGACTGGTAGCGGCTTAGGACCCTAACGATCGGCGGCGTGATAAGCGGCGGCGCCCGGTGGACTAGTGGCCGATCCCCAGAGGTTGGCTTATGTACAGACTTTGCACATCTTATTTTCAATAGCTGTTGTGCTTCCAATTTTCTGTTTGGTCAGAGTTTTAGCTAAAAAATATACGTTTTATTGGTATTAAGTTAAAAAGTACTCTTTGGCACCAATTGCATGAAGTTGACTTTGTCTATAAAGTGCAGAGTGGCATTTTACAATGTGACTGCTTTCAGAAAGTGTATAGGAATTCTGGTTTAGTATGATTTTTTCATTTTGATTTTATGATCTGACATAAAACCATCATTACTACCAGAGATACAAAAGTTATCCCCAAACCAACTTGCAGTGGAAAGGTGCTCCTGAGGGATGTTTGCTAGGCTGTATAGTTTTCCATGTATTCTATTTTTATGCTATTCCCATTTATTTGGAGGGCTTTACATCTACCTGTTTGAATAATGAAAAGTGCTCTAGTGCTGCAGACTTGGATGCTCTCCATGTTAACAGTGCAGCCATGCTTGAGTCCTTGCTTGTCAGGCCCCGTTTAAATCACAAATTTGCCCACTATCAGTGGTATTCACGTTTTTTTGCCCAGCATATAAAGTGTATACATTCGGTAGTGTCGGATTGAAGTGCCTGTGGCTCACCAGTGGAGTTGATTCTTGGGGCCCACTATTGGAGTTGTTTCTTGGGGCCCACCACAGGGTTAATTCTTGTAGCCCATTCTACAGGTCCTGTACATGGCTGCATTTATTTCACATTGCTCCTTGATTTCTGTTTCTCTCCCTAAAAAGAAGCCCCATCCCTACTATCCTCAGTGTCCCACAATGCCCAAGGACCCACAAGGGGTTTCTTCTGCTCCTCTATGGACCAGTCTGAAACTGTCGTTTGGGAACTAGAGCAAATGGAGTCCAAACAGATTACGTTTGCCCTGCAGATTCCTACGGCCCACCACGGTATCTGTTAGTAAAAGACTAGCTTATGTGTGCTTAGTGTGTATGCAGAAAATACACTCTCCATATATGCTATATGTATCCAAAAATGTGTCTTCTTGGCTTTAATTTATCCAGTATAGTATTGCATCTCAAAAAATTAAAATATCATTGAAAAGTATATTTATGTCCGTAATTCACATCAAACAGAGAGACCAATATATTGTATAGACTCATTTTACACTGAGCGATATATTTCAAGTGTTTATTAATTTTAACCGCTATGATGTTCTGGTAAGTCATGACGACGATAAGGGAATATGGAGTGGGCTCACTAGCTGAGTACGCTCAATACACTGCGGGCGGCGGATGTTAGATACAGCTGACACCCTCTAAACAGCTTTGATCCCTGCTGTTTAACTATTTAGACGCTGCTCTTGCCCCCCAAACAGAACCCCTGTGATGAGATTGCAGCATGCCGATTGGTTGATTGGTTTAAAAAAATAATAAAACATATTAAAAGTTCAAAATGACCCTCTTTTGTCATTTTACAAATAAAAAAATAAAAAGGTTACGCATAATTGGTATCGCCACATCTGTAACAGTCCGATCTTTTAAAACATAAGATTATTAATCCTGTACAATATGCACTGTAGAAGAAAACAAATTCCCAACACCAAAATTGCATTTTTTTGGGGTCATTCTGGGTGACATGCATGTACGGGGCTGTTCTCTAAATATATATTTAGGCGCACTCCAAAATTAGGTGCATTATCGGGCACCTGCAGCACATTATAATGCTCCTCAGATGTGGGGGCGTTCTGGAGGCTTGTAGCACCACAACCATATGAGTCTACACATTTATGGCGGGAGGATGGCAAAACTGGGTGCATTACTGCTGGAACAGGTAGACCAAGTTAAAAGTGGTTTATCTGAGCCTGAGTTGTCGTTTTGATAGAAAGCGCTAAAAATTCAGTATATCAGAAAACTAGGACAGTGTATGAGACCAATGGAAAAAATGAACTGTAATACAGAAAAGTTGGCCTTCTAAAAGCTATGTGCAGTATATGCCCTCAGTACTTTGTCAGGGCTTCTTTTGCAGTTATTGCTGCATCAATGCGACGTGGCATGAAGGCGTTTAGCCTGTGGCACTGCTTAGGTGCTGTGGAAGCCCAGGTTGTCTTGATCGCACCCTTCAGCTTGGATACAATGTTGGGTTTGGCGTGTCTTATTTTCCTCTTGACAATACCCCATAGATTCTCTATGGAGTTAGGCCAGACAAGTTTTCTGGCCAATCAAGTACAGTGATATCAGGGTTTTTTTAAAACCAGGTTTTGGGAAACCTTGCATTGGGGGCAGGCCCCAGCCCCGGGGAAAATGAAACCAGAATCTCCATAAAATGTGTCAACAGAGGGAGGCAGGAAGTGCTTTAAAATATCCTAGTAGACGGCTGCTATGACTATGGATTTGATATAACACAGTGAACCAACACCAGTACATGCCCTTTTACTCCAAACCCTTTCACGACTGTGGAAATTCACACGGGCCCTCAACAACTTGGGAAGTGACCTCTCCCTTTTCCTCCAGACTCTAGGATTTTATTTCCCAAAAATTAAATGCAAAATTACTTTAATCAAAAACAGGTTTTTGGGCATGAACAACAGTCCAGTCCTTTCTCTGTTTTTCGGTAAGATTTTTCTGAGGTTTGTCTCTCAAACAGGGGAAAAGAGACTTTTGTAGCCCATGTTTTAAACTCAGTTTGTGGTGGAAGCACTGACTCCAGCCACAGTTAATTCTTTGTGAATCTCTACAAAATTGTTGAATGGCCTTTCCTTGACAATCCTTTCAAGACTGGTCACCCCTTAAAGTTTGTGCACAACTTTCCTTAAATTCTTTATACAGCACTAAACATCACTTTTTTTAAAAATGACCTTTTGTGGTTTCCTTTCTTGTAGTTTTGCAATTATGTCTTTGGACAATGTCAAGTCAGCAATCCCCCCTTATTGTAAAACTTACTAAGCAAGTCTGAAGGACCATTTAAATATGTCATCAAAAAAAATGACCTATTATTTAACTCATGTTTTTATGTTAAACACGTTTTTAACAATTTTTGTGTTTTTTTTTCTTCATAACACTATCATTATTTAACACGATCCTGAAGTCCTGCAGTTTTCACTTTGGCCATTAGACAGAAAAATAGTCTGACACTTCCTGTTCTGTAGAGAAGACTTTTCAGCAGTCTCTTTATTATCAGCATAGCCAGAATTACGCTGAAAGGAGACACAATGTATAACACAGGAGCCAACATTCACAGTAGAAGAAAAATCACAGCTCCCCCTCTTCCTCTCTCTGCATAGTGATTTCTTCTCAGGTCACAGAGTATGTCTAGAAATGTCTTCTATAGAAGTCAATGGGTCTGCTCCTGTCCATAGGATCCTTTGTCCATGAAGCTGGTGTAAAGGATCTCTTTCTAAATACTGTTAAATGCAGCGCAGGGATGCTTCTTCAATAATCATATACATGCAACAGAATTGAGAACTCTACAGTCAGAATATAAAAATGGCTTTAACCCCTTAACAACCGCCCCGGATTTTTTATGTGGGGCATGCAGGGTGTTCTCTCATCGACTCTATTGACCCTTTGCAGAAATTGGGGTTTGCGCCGCCCGGTGCCAGAGCAGCGCTGGGAGCAAACCTATATTTTACAGCCCTGTTCCCAGCACAGCCTCTGCAAGCACTGGGGAGCGGGGGAAACCTCCTTTCCCTAGTGCTTAACCCTTTGATTTCTGAGAAATAAAGGTTTTTCCCCTACTCTGTGTCAGGGGCTCCGGGGACCCCACAGAGCCTGGGGAACCTGCAAAACACAGATTTAATGTATTAGCTATACAAAATGCTAATACATTAAAAAAAGAAAAAAACAGAAAAAACATTTTTCCCTTTATGGGATTTATAAAAAAAAAAAAAAAAAATAAAAAAAAAAGAAAAAAAAAAAAACAAAACAAAAGAAAAATAAAATTTAATAAAAAATTATTGTGTACACCAAACACACACACACACACCACCACACAAAATACATTTTAAAGGTTTCCACACAAATATAATAACCATAAATTAATCTAACAAGTGTGAAAAATTTATTGTGTAAAAAAAAATTTAACTATTCCCCAAAAAATACAAACTTGTCCCGAATAAAACAAGGGCCATAAAACTGTTCATTGAAAAAATAAAAAAGTTACACTGTTGAAATGTAAGGAGGCAAAAACTAAAAAAATCTACTTTATTTTAAAGGGGTTGTCTCACTACAACGATTGCTTTTTAAGTAAAAGATTGCAAAAACAATCAATTTGCAATATGTTTCCATTAACATATCCTACCTATTTTGAATTTCCCCTCTTTTAGGGGTGTGCGATTCTAGGGCACTATAGTTACAGACCTTTGATCTTCCCGATAGGCTGCCCCACTGGTTGCTATAACCCCCAAAACCCTGGCTCTATGAGCCCAGTAGAAAACCCGTAAAAACGCCCCTGAATTCAAAAAGAAACCAAGAAAACAGGACTGATGGTTAAGAT
>JAODAL010047991.1:0-29390 GCA_025379985.1 Phyllomedusa bahiana | reverse complement strand
GATGGGGATTAGAGTAGAGGGAAGTGGAGGGGAGAGGGGGAGGGAGATTAGAGTTGGGGGAGAGTGTTGGAGGGGGATTAAAGTAGGGGAGAGTGTGGGAGGGCAATTATAGTGTGGGGGAGTGTGGGAGGGAGATTATAGGGGGGGTAGTTTTGGATGGGGATTAGATTGGGGGAGTTTGGAATGGGGATAAGAGTGGGAGGAGGGTGTGAGAGGGGGTTTAGAGTGGAGGGAGTGTGGGAGAGGTATTAAAGTGGGGCGGATGTGGGATGGGGATTAGAGTGGGGGTAGTTTGGGATGGGGATTAGAGTGGGGGTAGTGTGGGGATAAGAGTGGAGGGGGGAGTGTGGGAGGCAGATTAGAGTGGGGGGTGAGTGTTGGAGGGGGATAAGTGTGGGAGTTCGGTACTGTTCACACGGCGGCGCTCGCCGCAGGTGTGGACGCGGGTTTCGGCGGCCAAAAACTCGTTCAAACCTCGCCTCAAACTCGTATCCCAAAGCCGCGGCCAAAAAACTGGGGGCGTTTGGGGCGAGCTTTGGACGAGGTTTTGGTCGCCAAAACCCATGGCCAAATCCGCTGTGTGAACATGCCCTTAGCATGGGAGGGGAATTAGAGTGGGAGTTAATATTGGAGGGGAATTAGAGTGGGAGTTAGCATGGGAGGGGAATTAGAGTGGGGGGAGTGTGGAAAGGGGGGTTTAAGGGAGAGTGGTGGGGTTAGAGGGGGGGGAATGTGGATGGTGTTGATGGGGGAAGTGGGGGGGGGGGGGTTCAGTGGGGGGGGGGGTGTGAGTGAGGGGGGGGGGGGAGGGGGGAAAAGGGTTTTAGAGTGGGTGGGGGGAGAGGTGATTTAGAGAGGTGAGAGAGAGGTTAAAGTGGGATGAGGTAGTTTTGTTTTTTTAGAGTGGAGGGTGAGAGAGGGGGGTTTAGAGTGGGAGGTGAGAGGAGGGTCAGAGTTGGGTGAGAAGGTCGGTAGTGGGGTGTAGAGTTGAGGTTGTAGTAATGGGCACACAGTTTTCCTAGCTTGTATAATATAGGAAAATTCTTGTATCTGGGGAGGGGACATTAGCCAACTGTACTGGATGCTGGATAGACTATCAAGCACCAAGTAAAGCTGGGTGATTCTCTTCCCCCACAAGTTGCATCCTGCTTTCCTATGACAGGAAGACTGGATTGCATGAATTGCATTAGTGGTGTTTTACGGAATCACCCAGCTTTCCTGCATGCAGGATAGATTATCCAGTGTTCAAGAAACTGGGTGGCCACCATCCTCCACACAGCTTTTTCCCGGGTATGCTAGGGGTTTCCGCCTCTTTATATGTATTTTTGTAAGTTTCTGTGTATACAGGTTCCCATTTGGACTACTTTTGGGTTCGGTGGACTATGTCGGATCAACCTTGGATGTATTTATTTAATAAAATGGTTAAAAAGGGTTATTGTGGGTGAGTGTTTATTTAAATAAAAAAAAAATTGTGTGTTTTGTGTCCATTTTTCCCCCAATTTATTCCAGTGATAATAGTAGAGAAGTCTGACAGATGCCTCTTCATTACTATTGCTTGGGCTTGGTGTCAGTCTGTGGTGGTTTTCAATCCAACGCTGGTCTGACATAAACCAATGAGTACAACATGGTCCAAAGGGGAAACCTGTATGAAAATAAAAACATAAAAAAAACTTGACAGTACTAAACTCCATCTTCTGTATCCCCTGAAGATCATGCCTGGGGCTGATTTTCTGGGGGTGCAGGATACTCCTGTCTCCCACCCCTCCCCACTAAGGTTACACACTGTAGCACATCTCTATGTGGTACCTTAACATTTAAAGATATGCAGCAATTTTTTTTTTTGTGGAGGAATTCTAAAATAATAACTACTATCTTTGCTGGGGGGGGGAGACATTTTTTCTCCCTGCCTGAGTGCTATTCAGTCTAGAAGCGGCCCTGTAAGTTTTACACTTGATATCCCCTTCCCCCTCTCTCCTTTTTCCTCTCCTTTCCCTTTTCTCCCTTTCTTTGTTTCCTCTTTTCCTCGCCCACCCCCAGTAATATTTCAGTGAAAATAGCTGACTATTTAAGTCACAGATGCTGTTTATGTTTAAACTTTAAATATTTTGATCTGCTTGACATTTGCTGTCAATCCCTTTAGTAACTATTGGCTGTAAACAAATCCTGTTGTACAGAATTTTTTTTTCTTTCTGGATGCCAACATTTTTTCTTTTTCCCAATAAAGCTCTGATTAAAAAGCAAACGAAAAATAAAATAACAGTAAAAAACTTAACATACAGTTATGAATGTCTGCCCCTTACTTTGGCAAGAAGTAAAACAGATACAACATGTTACTTTACTGGAGGTGTGATGGACATGTAGGATGAAGCTGACCGTGATTGCTGCTAGTGCTATAATTATCATTCTAAGGATTTCTCCCTTTTATTGGATACCAGAGAAAAAAAGAGGTGGAAACAAGCCTTTTCATTCTGTTTTCTACACTGTATAAAATCCTAAGCTGCTGTATACTATATGAACACATCTTCTTCTACTGCTGAGATCCTTCAGATGGTACCTGCTTGCTTGAGCCTCTGTACAATACAATGTCTTTGCAGCACCGTGGAGAATGATAATGAATAGCATTTTCTGGAGAGTGGAAGAGGCATTAGATTTAAAACTGGATGTTCAACGAGAATACGGTGATATAGACTTCAATAGATGAATTTTCACTGCTGTATTGAATGCTGAACATACCAATATTGACTGTGTATTCTGGTAGTATGCCTGCAGTACTGAAAAACTTAAACCCATGAGTGAGTGACGAAGATGAATTTAACAAATCACAAAAAGCGCCCCCCACAGGCGCATTGATACATTTTGAAAAAAACACATTTGGATTGCACGTTGGACCCAATGAGAGCATGGAAAAGAGCCATCACTCAGAAGGTGCTCAAAAATGTTTGTCTTGCCTGAATCTTCGTTTTGGGGAAATTTGAGCTTACTAGAAAAATTGGGGGCATAGTTGCGATATTTCGAAACAAAAAATCTTTTATTCCCCAAAAGTACTTTTTCATCGTACCTGGGGAGGGGGCTTGTGAGTGTATCGAACGGGTTTGAAACAGTTGTGATCACTTTATCAAATAATACAGATAGAAAAGCCCAACCCAACATTGAGAGCATTGACAACATCTTGGATTCTATCATCTGCAGCTCCCTCCTTGCTTCTATTTGCAGTCTGCTGTCTATTGCAGTGGACAGGTACTTTACCATTTTTTATGCTCTTCAGTATCATAACATCATCACAGTCAAGAGAACGGCCCTGATCATTACTTGCATATGGACATCATGTTCAATCTCAGGCATCTTATTTATTTTGTACTATGACAGTAATGTGGTCATTATTTGCCTGATCAGTATAATCTTCACCATGCTTGCTCTTATGGCCTCCCTGTATGTTCATATGTTCATGCTAGCTAGGCTGCACATGAAGAGAATTGCAGTACTGTCAGGGACCAGCACAATAAGACAAGGAGCTAATATGAAAGGAGCCATTACACTGACTATCTTACTGGGAGTTTTTGTCGTTTGCTGGGCTCCCTTCTTTCTTCATCTAATTTTTTACATTTCTTGCCCCCAGAACCCATATTGTGTCTGCTTCATGTCACACTTTAATGTATATCTTATTCTTATTATGTGCAATTCTGTTATTGATCCATTGATTTATGCCCTGCGCAGCCAAGAGTTGAGAAGAACATTGAAGGAAATGATGTGTTGTTATTTCATGGGAAGATGTTGCGAGCTTATTGGCCATTATTAAAGGTGAACATTTGAATTAATGGTGTGACGCTCTTTAGTGCTAAAGTTTGTAACATATTATATATATGTATATATATATATATAATATATATATGTATATATACACACATATATAATATATATATATATAAAACATGTTACAAACTTTAGCACTATAGAGCGTATAGTACTTTTATGTGTACGTATAGCACTTTTATGTTTAAATGGAATTTGCTGCTCTTTTTGATGATGCATTACTGCCATAACCTTGGTAACATATTCAATACAAAATAGATGCTCAGGATTTACATATACGTTGCCATATGTTTCTCTCAGTTAAAGGAGTCCTCCAATGTTCTAGATAAGGTTATTATTACACATACTTTCGTTTTGTAATCTAAAATTATTCTCAGTTGTTTTGGGGAGCAGATTTTAGCATTTGTGGTTACATTGTGTTTCTTGTAGTGATGATTCTCAAAGGGGTTTTCACACCACAATGATTAGCTTTAAACATGTAGGCAAAGGTAAATAAAAACTATTACCAAATACATTGCTTTTCTGATTTTACTTTGTTTAGGAGATAGAGGAGATTTTAAGTTCTGTTTGTTTTCATAACATTCCCTAGATTACTGGCCATTTCTCTCTGCTCTCATAACTCCAGCTGCTCTGTCTGACCATCACGACTCTCTCCCTGATGCGTTATCTCCAGATCAGGAGCCTGTTTATCTAAGTTACTAAGATAATTTAACCCTTTAGAGCTATGTGACCTTGCACACTACAGTTTACAAACCTGCTGCACTCATGTCACTGTAAGAGGCTCAACTAGGAATAGCATAAATGATATGGCAATCCCAACTATAGAACCAACCACACCCTAACCAGGAAGTGTGAGTGTGAAACTGCATGTTGAGAGCAGGCTTTACAAAACAGCATGGTGAGAACACCCCTTAAGATGATCACTCACAGACTAAGTAACAGCAAGGTAAATGCTACAAACTATATGAACAGTATTTGTTTTAGCATACAATTTTTAGAAAAAAAAAAAGATAGTCCTCTAACTGAAGCATTAAAAATCAGGCAAACCCCGCAGTCTATGCTTAATGCTTATAGAAATTAGTTAGAGGTACTTAAAGAGGACCTGTCCTTTAATTGTATGGCATTATCCAATCAGTATTGAAAAGAGACAGTGTGTCCAGGGACACCCCTTTTAAAAACTAGAATAGTAACTGACAAATTCAGTAATACATTTCTACCAGGAATAAAAGGAACACCCTTAATGTCAAATTTCTTGCGCATAATACTGGCATAGAATACGCCTGATTTATGAACCTGCTATACAGTATTAGACTGTAATATGGAACTGGGATAGTAAATAGATAGTATAAAGGATCAAATCATATTACCCATAATGAAAGACTCCAAGATGCCTGCACCTGACACCCCAACGCACATTTCCACAATGCTTCCTGACACACCCCGGGTGCTGGGCGCCGCAAACCCCGATGTCTACAGCGACATCAAAAGACATCGCTGCAGATGAACGTCCTGCAATGCCTGCCGTCAAAAATTGGTGGGCGGTCCTTAAGGGGTTAAGTTTTTAAGTTAAGTAATGTTAGGTTTACACATTGGGCCTCATTTATGAAAACTGTCTAGGAGCAATCAATCCTCAAATGAACATATGCTCCAGCATACTAAAATTATACATGATGATTGGTTCTGATATTGTTTTTAAAGAATCAGGTGTGTGTCAGTAAGTATGCTCTGATGAAGAACCGCTGCAGGTTGAAACGTTTAGCCAGGGGCATGCACCTTCTTTTTTACCTTTTGTATCTGAAGATTTTCTTACAATAAAGCTTTGATTTTATTACGGTGGAGCATTTTTCATTAAGGGATTGAATACGTGTAACGGCTGCAGACAGACAGCATCTCTGAGGAGTAGATCAAGAGCACTGAACAGAGATCCGGATAGAATATGCACAAGGGCTGAACACGTTCAGCAGCTCCGTTAACAGCAAATAGTGGAGCAGACCGGCAACACCAGTGCTAGATCCCGTGGATTTATTTGTTTAAGCGTAAGACTGTCTTTGTTGCCCATAGCAACCAATCGGAGCTCAGCTTTAATTTTTCCAGAGCAGTAAAAGAAACGTAAACTGAGCTCTGATTGGTTGCTGTGGGCAACAAGGACTGTCTTATGCTTAGATAGTTTTCATAAATGAGGCCCATTGTGTTTTTATTGCTTTTCTCAACTGCAGAAAAAATGCATGTGATAAAAAAGCCCACTTTTTAAAAAAATTGCATGAGTTTTTTCTTTAGAATGCATGTTTTTAGAATTTTGCTCTTTACTGATTTTTAAGATATGTGAAATTTGGCTTAATTAAAAAACACATGCATGTTTATTGCTGCATTGGTGCATTCGAAAATGCAATATATGAAGCTAGCCTAAATGAATCATGCATATAATAGTTATTAGCTATTAACTTTAAAACTTGGGATTGTGATTTCTCTTATCCACCTTTGAGTTAGGGGATCAATATATTTACGTTACTAATCAGGTTTATGTGTTCACACAATACGTTTTTTTATTGCACTACAATCACACGCAGCAATAAAAGATGCATGCACTTTTCAAAAATTGCATGCATTTTTTAACTCACTTAGGGCGACATGTCTCAAAACGCAGGGTCATTTTTTTGGTCTATTTTGCGGCAAAAACACTTTTGATGCCAGGGGCCACATGTATGAAAACATTTTGGTCTAAAACAAACTTTTTAATATGGTTACTATGGGCAAAAAAGTGAGTTTTAGACCAAAATGTTTTCATACATGTGGCCCCATATTCTCGTAAATGAACTGTCGTGTGCTAAAACTAGGCGCATTATAAGCTGGGTACAACACATTGTAATGCTCCTAAAAAGGCACATTACATATAGTAGCAGTGATACGCTATGCGCCTCCATAACACAATGTGCCTATTGAGGCGCATTACATACACTAGTAATGATACGATATGTGCCTCTGTTAAGCAATGCACCTCAATAAGCACATTAGATACAGTATCAATGATACGCTATGCGGTGCCATTTGCGCAATGCGTCTTTTTAGGCGCATTAAGTTTACTATGCAAGGTATATTAAATTTTGAGATTTTTGAGAGAATAGGACTCTACACTGATTTAATGCGCCTAAAAACTGCCGCGGTGACGCCAATTTTCGGACATGTCACCCTTAGATTTCACCTACATTTCCAACTTAAGTTAATTACAAAAAACACTTTTGCACTAAAAAAAAGCCTGCATTTTTACTTCATGTGTTTTTAATGCAGTTGAGAAACACATTACCTATCACCCACCTTTTCATCCACTTCTTCTCCCGAACCTTGATGAATGGCATTTTTCAACTGTAGTATGTAACAAAAATACAACAGGAGCACAACTTTTGAACCCTGCCTAATAATAAAAATTAAAAAAAAAAACTAATTTTCCACTGCAATGATATCTCTAATATGAGCAAGGTCACATGGAGCATGGTAAATATCTGCCTGAAAAATCGCTCTGGCAAGCTGTTTGACATAGTTTTCAAATTGGTTAAAGAGGTTGTGTTAGAAACCCCCTAAAAATAAGAACATATAGTACAGTAATACCAAAGATAAGCATTACATATCTGTCACAACCCAGTGTGTGAACTTCTTACAGACGCTGTTATATTACATATTATTATCATGTTGGATCTTTCTCCTCACTGGGATAGTGGGCAGAGCTACAGTTGCTGAGCGCGCTCTCTGGAAACTACATTTCCCACAACAGCCGCTTCAGCCCTCAGTCTCCTTTCTACTCTGCAGAGCCGTTCCTCACACCACAAGTCTGTCAGACTGACTGAGCACAACACACATGCTCAGTGATGTTAGTCAGCCTAACCAGGAAGTAACTCAGAGTCTATCCTACTTCCTGTAGGAAAGGTTTTTGCTGAGGAAGCATCCTGGTGGCCATTTTGTTATTCTAGAATGATTATATCTTAAACAAAATGAGCAGACTTTTCTAATTAAAGATATATAGGAAATTTTTCATTAATACATGTAGGTTATGTATTTAGTTTTCTTATTTTGCTGGAGAACCCCTTTAATAATGGTCTTGTAGTTTAGTGTAGAAAACTGATGTTTGTCTGCAAAAAGTAGCACACTACGCCGCCAGGGACTCAGATCCTGCAGTGCCAGACGTGTCACCCTGCTTAAGCCATAAATGTCTGGGCCCATCTGAAGTTTGCTAGAGATCATTTGGATGATCCAGAAGAGTATTGGGAGAATGTCATATGGTCAGATGAAACCAAAGTAGAACTGTTTGGCAGAAACACAACTCGTCGTATTTGGAGGAAAGAGAAGGCTGAGTTGCATCCAAAGAACACCGTACCTACTGTGAAGCATGGGGGAGGCAACATCATGCTTTGGGGCTGTTTCTCTGCAAAGGGATCAGGATGTCTGATCCGTGTACCTGAAATAATGAATGGGGCCATGTGAGATTTTGAGTGTAAACCTTCTTCCATCAGCAAGGGCATTGAAGATGAAACGTGGATGGGTCTTTCAGCATGACAATGATCCCAAGCACACCGCCAGGGCAAAGAAGGAGTGCCTTCGTAAGAAGCATTTCAAGGTCCTGTAGTGGCCTAGCCAGTCTCCAGATCTCAACCCCCTAGAAAACCTTTGGAGGGAATTGAAAGTCTGTGTTGCCCAGCAACAACCCCAAAACATCACTGCTCCAGAGGAGATCTGCATGGAGGAATAGGCCAACATACCAGCAACAGTGTGTGCCAACCTTGTGAAGACTTACAGAAAATTTTTCACCTCTGTTATTGCCAACAAAGAATATATAGCAAAATATTAAGATGAACTTTTGTTATTGACCAAATACTTATTTTCCACCATAATTTGCAACTAAATTCTTTCCAAATCAGGCAATGTGATTTTCGGGATTTGGTTTCTCATTCTGTCTCTCATAGTTGAAGAAATTTGGCAAACCTGTCTGCCAGAAGAAAACAGATGGTGGTTGGACATTGTCATTATTTTTTCCAGTGCATTGAAGAGAAGTGAGGTTTGTAGTTATTTCAAGTGCTCTGGTTTATTAGATAACCGATTGGACCTGCACACAGCTTGGTTTAAAAAAAACAAAACAATCACTAAATCTCTTATACTGTATATAGAAATATAACTCTGTTATATATAAGTGGAAGAAATTAATAAAGTATCTTTAGTTAAACAAAGGTTTGCTCAACATCCAGCCATTTTGTAGTCTTTTGAATTTGTTTTAACTGACTTTTGATATAAAGAAGATATATTTTTATTAAGGGCTGATGAAATGAGTCATAACTGGTCTACTTTTACTTTCTTAATCTAAAATACAGACTGTGAATATATGTCAATGCTGAAATTACTTACTTTTCTTTAAGAGCTAAGCAACAGAACCATATGATGTACTTTATATATTACATTACAGGTGACGTTTTGTCAGCTAATTAACATTTTTGATATTTCATTGGCTTTAGATTCTAAGGGTGTACCCCAGATTTTTGTTGATAAAAACTGTTCCCTAATGGTCACACCCAGAAGAAGAGGGAGACTTGGGTAAGCCTACACCAATGGTTCTAGCTTGTGCCTCTACCCCATCTGAGAGGGGCCCAGATGTTAAAGGGTAAAAGTTATTATGCTAATCGTTTGAGGGTCCACCTAAAGTTTTGCAATGACATATGATTATATAGATATTAAGATAAACTTATTCATTTTTAATAAGTTGAAAGATTGTATGCAGGAACATGTAACAGAAAGAGGTGAGTGATACTTATTGGATATTTTTTTGAAGGACATAGCTTCCACATTTTCTATGTAAGAATATCTAGAATCCATAATGATAAAATAATAGTCCAAAAAGCAAAACAAAATCATCAAAACTTTATCAAACAACCTACCTCATAAATGATGCAAAATGAAACGAAATGGAGGTCTTATACACACAGATAAAGACAATACAGTATTTTACTACAAATTTGAGTTAATGCTACAGAAATTGCTTGAACGTTACAAACATGTTTAATGCCCAATGGATAGTATCAGCAACCGTTAAAGGTTTATTATTTTTACATTTGAGTTTATTTATCATTCACACTAAACTTATTTAACAGGTCATAAGTCACCTCATATGTTTTGTAGTTGGGTTGCTTTTGCTCTGTTTAATTACAGTGCAGTGCCCTTTAGCTACTATGTATTAATGAATTTACTTTAATTGTACTGTTAGCAATTGATTCCTAGAAGTTGCATTAGGAGCAATTGTGTAATCCTAACTAAGGATGCTTGGAAGTTGTGGTAACAGGGTAACTATTTTGAAAAATATACAAGCCCAATTCTAAAAAAATTGGGATGCTGTGTAAAATGTAAATAAAAGAATAAAAGCAATGATTTAAAAACCTCGTATAGCCATAGATTTCTTGATGATATCACATACTGCATATGGTGGGATTTTCAAAGTCTTTCCAATTTAACTTTGAAGAACGTGTTTCTGAAACAGTTCTGTAACTGTTTCTGACATTCTCTTTTTATATGTCCTGTGACTTAACTGAAAAATTCAAACACAATCCAATATCAGCAGCATACTGCTAGCACCAAAACACATTCTTTGGAAAAGCATTTCTGCTACTTTGAATACATGAAAAATTAGAGGTTCTTAGTGTACATTTTTTATTAATACTGTATAAGCCCATCTGCCATCGGCAAGGTGACCTCAATACACGTGGGAACCTACACTATATGTTACCTCTCTTGGTGCCGGTTCAGACCTCCATATTTCAGGGAGAGTAGATTCCAGTTACAAGCTACTCTGCATTGACTTAAAAACCTATGCAGATAGATGGAGTGCAAAAACCAAAGTGAGCGCAGCCTCTCCCCCAAACAAACAGTCTAGAAAAGCAATGTTTGGTCTGCACATCCAAAAAGTTTTTTTTTTTAAAACAAGTATATGTGCATGCTGGTGTGGCAGTAAAATGCAAACACAATCCAATATCAACAGCACTCTAATAGCTCTAAAACAAATCAAAAAGAACATTGGAATTTTTTTGAAAAAGCATTTCTGCTACTTTGAATACATGAAAAATTTGAGGTTCTTAATGTACATTTTTGATCAAAACTGTATAAGCCCACCTGCCATCGACAAAAATGTACACTAAGAACCTCAAATTTTTCTTGTATTCAAAGTAGCAGGAATGCTTTTTCAAAAATTCTTTTTGATTGTTTTTTGGTGCTAGTAGTGTGCTGCGGATATTGGATTGTGCCATTTATTAACTATGTCCCACGTTTTTAAAGATATGTTGTCTTTTTTTCCTAAATAAGCTAAATTTTTCAAATGAAATAGAAAAATGTATAACTTTAAACTTCATATCATTGCATTCTTGTTTTCTCTACATTTTACAAGAGTTGCAGCTTTTGTAATTGGAATTATATGTGTCTAAATAATAATAAACATTTTAAATGTATAATGTCTTTTTACTTTTATAATCTTGGTTTTGCTTTGATATATATAATAAGGAGTTAACCTTTTCCCCTATTTCGTTTTTTAACTTTCATAGGATTTTTTTTGCAGTTGTAGTCTTTGTTTATGTTACGTTTGTTAGTCTGTAACTACAAATGTAAATAAAGAAATTACATTAAAAGGTTAACAAATGATTTGCCTCATTCTTTGTTTTGTGGATTATTTTATGTCCCACTCCACTTCCTTATACAATCTGTATACAGTGAGGGGATGCCAACAATTTATTGTACTTATTTCTATCTTTATATGGCCTCATTGAAACAAACATTGTCTGCAGGCTTTTTCAGTTGGCTTCTAACAAATTAATGTTTCATGCAGTTTCTTCATTCTTTTTTTTTAATACAGACCTTGTTTACACAAGGTTATTGTTTTCAGCTCTGTATATGGGACCTATTTGTCATCCTCATTTACAGTAGTCTTGGCTTCTGTTATTTATGATTATATATTCTTTAATGTTGCATTTTTTGCAACATTAAATTAATCAATAGATTGATTTACCCTTTATGAGTATACGTTCTGTAGCATGGCTGAGAAATGGCTGAGAAAGTATAGGATTTCGTAAATTGTTATTGCAGGCATTAGAAAGAAGACTAATTCTGTAACTTGTACTTTATATTTGCACAGTGTAGTCTTGGCACATATTTTAATGATTTTTTTCTAATCCAAAAAAAGGACTGGATTACAAAAAATAGAAGTTTTTCTTCAAGCGTCTATGGATCCCTATAATCTAACCAGGATGATGGAAATATTTATTGGCTCCATGTATCCAGCACTCATGAGAAAAAAACAGATGTGATCTACAAATTCTATTATGTCCCATAATACAAAGTTAAAAACAAATCATTCCTAATGTGTTTTAAACTTGCTCTGGGCTTTAAGTCATAGTGCAATTGCACTTATTCCCCAACGATTTAAAACCAGATGACATTACCATTGTTGTCCATGTCCTATCAAAAAGAAAATTATGCTCCTGGAATCAAATAAAAAAAGCCTATACTCACCTTCGCCACACTTTTAGTATGAAGTCTCTAAGGTTTTCTGTTTACAGTTTGCTACTTCTGAATAGACATGTCACCACTAGTGATATGTTTTACTTTTGATTTATCGTCATCGGGTCGATAGTGATACCAATTATCAAGACATTTCCGATAGTCGAAAATAGATTATCGCCTGATCATTAAAGTCAAGGGGAGAGGAACAAACCTTCATTTACACCCAAACAGGCGGGGAAAGCTGGAATTAACATCCAACAGTCAAAGGGATACGTGTACTCTTGGGAACACACTATTTAAAAAAACCACAGAAAAAAAGTCACCCCCATTCATACCCCTGTTTGTACCACACCCTGCCCCTTTAAACCTGCATGACCCACAAATTAAAACGTCCAGAAGGCGTATGATTTGAACAAATTTTACTTAAATGGACATTGACTACCCCTTCCCTGGAAGGGCAGCATGACCTTAAACCTACACCCACGATTAAAAAGTGCAAAAAAAAGGAGTTTTTTGAACCACCATTTTAGTTGAACGGGCTTTGACTATAATGTCCTGTACCGCAGCATGACCCTCAAACCTCCCTGCCCCCCAAAATTTAAAAAGTGCCAAAAAAAGGAGTCTTTAAACCCACCTTTTAGTTGAACTGGACATTGACTACCCTGTTCTGTCCCACTATAAACCTTTAAAGTAAAAAAAAAACACCATTTGAATGTATAAGCATAAAAACAGGTGGGTTTTGCACCTAGAAATACACCTCAATTACTAGCAAATTTCGTATGGTAATATCCTGACAAGGGGGCTTTTAACAAAATGGCTCGCCAAAGTAAACAAACCTAATTAAATTGTGTAGGGAAAAATAAAACGTTTTTTTGCACCTATAAATACACCCCGGTGACTAGAAAAGTTCTGTATCCTATTGTGAGTACAAAGTGGGTCTTTGAACAAAGCTGGGCTGCGCCAAAGTGAAAAACACGTAATTAAATTGTGTACAGATAATAAAAGGTGAGGTTTGCACCTATCAAATACACCTGCAGTTACTAGAAAAGATCTGTATCCCAATATAAGTACAGGCTGCACAAAATACAAGCTAATATTTCACCAAAAACTGGCCAAAAAATGTACAGCGCTAGATGCTCCTTTAAAATTCTCAGCCTAAGTAACTAAAAACTGAAAATCTCTAATCTACCTAAGTTCTAATGTTCACAGCTAAAAGCATAGTTGTCTGTGTGAACAAAGAGAACAGTTTCGCTGAGCTGTTTTGAGAGAGACCGAGCACACGTGCTGCTCTTATGATACACAGACACACACTGATGTAAAACGAGGTCGTGATTTTTTCAGCCAATCACAACGATACACATCCCAGTCATGACATTGCACACCCAGCTCACCCTGCTCTATTCTCTAAGCTGATTTGCTGGCCGCCAAAATGACAGGAAGCGCCGAAAATGGCGCGATATTAATAGATTATGCGCAGATTTTAACCTAAATTATTGCGTGATCAAAAAAATCCGATCAACATAAATACCGTGCCGATGTCAACTTTGTCAATAATAATCGCTCAACACTAGTCACCACTGCACAATAATATTATTTTTGTTAGGACATGAACAACCCCTTTCACTCATGCAGTGCCATGAACATATTCATTGCACATGTGTTAAAGGGGATGTATCGCTTCATCAGTTCGGCTGTTTTCTTAAAGCTTGATTCTCTCAGTTCATGAAATCCAGGGGCGTTTCTTCCCCTCCCAGCTGTGTGTTTCTTAACCAAAGGGGGATGACTCCTGTGTCAGTGTGTTCCTCCCATCCTCTCTGTCTGAGTCCACATGTCACTGTCCTCTCCCTATGCAGTCTTATTTTGTAAGAGCTGTTTACATACCACAGGCCTGCATTTAGTCTAGACAGTCTTCTATGAACTAAGATCACTGATCTCTTCTCCTCTCACAGCTGGAGGTTTGTTACAGTTGAATCCAGTCTTCTATGAACTTCTCCAGAGCACAGATCTGTCTCCCTTTTATGTTTACACAAGGCACCGAGGCACAATTCTGCTGTTTTCTGATTATAGAAGCAGCTTCACTGTCACTGAGGAGCTGCTAGCTATATAGAGTGAAATTGTTGTCGGCCCCTTACACGCAGGCGCATTAGGCACCGAGGCACAATTCTGCTTTTTCATTTAAAGCAACTTCAGTGTCACGAGGACTGGTGACGTATAGAGTGAAATTGTTCGGGCCCCCTTATTTCTAGTGAGAGGCAGGAATGGCGGCCCCGGAATACACCGGGGGGCCCGAACAGAATGAAAATTATAACCCACACCAAGAAATGCAAGGAGGTGGAACCGAGGGCACTGGGGACTGTGTTTCACAAAACAAAGATAAGGGAGACTGTGAAAACAAGACAGCTTTGCAAATGACATCCAATTGCAAAGTTGCTTGTTTTCAGTGTCCCCTTATTCTGAAGACCATTTAATGAAATGATACAACCCCTTTAATTCACATAGAGATGTGTGTCTTCACTATGCCATTTAAAAAAAAAAACTTTGTTGTTTTTTAATGAGACATAAAAAGTTTGACATAGTAAAAAAGAAAAAAATATAGAGACCTTTAAGACTATCCATAAATTAGCGACCACAGGTGAAATAAGCATGAAAGATCAGCAATTTATTGTGGTTTTATCTATTAATAAAACATAATAAAAATGACAAGGATGAAAACAAAGCTACATGTTTCCTGTGCCAAACTAACACGCTTCATCAGGCTTAATGGTGAAGGTGAAAGTGCCGCTATTTAAACAGTAAATGAGACGCTAAAACCATGAATTCAAAACAGGACGCTACCACGCCATGTATAAAATTACATTCACTAAAATAAACATGTAAAATATGCTTAAAAAAGGTTAAATAATCCTTTGGACTTCAGTTCATTGTCACTACCAACTGGGACATTGAAATGAAAATATATTGGGTATGTTACCTTCCTAGTGGGATTCAGACAATCTCTCCCTCCATATTGCCTTGATACGATTTTCTTTCAAATTATCCTTCATAGAAGTTCACTATGTTTCTCCTAGTTCAGAAATAGGGAAATCACCCTGAAAGAGTGGTCCTACACTACTACACTAAACTAAGTGATCCTACACTAATCTCCCCACGTGTTAGAATTATCAGAGTAGGAATGGATATCACAGTGGATATCATAACATATCACATAAATGAAAGTAGGAAATCTAGCTTAAAAACTATTGCCTCCATATTAGTGAGGCATACATTATAGAAAAAGCAATTCTCTTTCCATAGGACCAAGGGATGTTAACATGCCTAAGTCCCTGTAGTCACTACATACAAAGTGGTGCCCAATCTGTCTGCCTGTGCACCCCATTTGGAGATGGTGAGGATGTCATACACCGTCTCCGTGCTGTGCCTGGGCAAACAGCACACAAAATGCTGCATATAGCGCTGTATGCTGCGATTGTGCGTTTTAAGTGTGTTTTTTAAAAATACAACACTGTCTATGCATTGTATGTTCCCCACTGACTTCTCTACAGGAGATTTTACCACATGTGGTGAAAATATTTCATTGCATGTGCATTTACCCCTATACTTTCATAATCTGGTAATTCACTTACTCTTCGAATACAGGTCCCAACATAAACCCATAAAGCCTAATATTATTTTTATTATTCCATTAGTTTATACCAAGTTTATTGAAAAAAAAAAGATTTAATAATATAATATTTGATAATTGCATAATTTCATAATACATAATCTATAGCAATATACAATTATCCTGGAGCTGAGGAATCTTAAACACATATTAGTTCCCAGGACTGTTTCTTTGGGAAGGCAGTACAGGTTACTGTCAGGGGCACGAGAGGTATAGGGGGAAGCATGAGAAATGTTGGGATAAAAAAGCTGCTGCAAAGACTGGAAAGACAGCTTGGCTGCACATTGCAGAGCATAAACTCTTCGGAAGTCCTCAGAAATCTCCTCTGTTCATGTCATGTACACATTCACAAATATGTATTGTGACGCTTTGCCTTTGATAGACCCCGGTTTCTTTAAGGTGTGTTCTGGGAGTTCAAATGCTTTTATCTTTTGGGGCAGGTGAAAAATAGAAGACAAGAAAGATACTCACCACCTTGGCACTTTTTGTGTGTAAGACAGATAGCCATATCACAAAACTAGTTTATAACTAGTGTTTTCCATATGTCTACTTTATGTTGGCATAGACTTTTTTTTTTTTAATCTTAATTTTTTAGTATGTTGGAAGGCCCACAAGGTTGGTAGCAATTCTTCAAATATTCAAGAAAATTACCAACATTTTTTAGGGAATGGTTCCTTTCTGATGTGGCATTAAAAAAAAAAAAACCTGAAAAAATAGAACAGCATTTCTTTTTCTATTCCACCGTACAAATCATGTTTTTTAGCTTTTAAATCATTATTGGTCTTTGAATGGTACATTAAAAAACAACTCTTTTAAAATATCAAGCCCTAATGGCATTTTTAAAGGGGAAAAATTAAACAAAATTCTGGCTCTTAAAAAATGAAAATGACATCGCCAAAAATCTTTGTGTCAAGAATAGATTAAAGGGGTTGTTCACTGCAAAGATTTCTTTTAAATTTAGGAACAAAAAATTAAGATTTTTCCCAAAAATTTTTGCTTAATTTGTTTTTTTTCTTAGTTAAGGAAATAAGATAGAGTTTGTCTGCTCTGAGTGAACACAGGTTTCTCTAGGTTACTGACCTGCTTTCCCCTTCTTTCTTTGCTCTGTCTTATCTTAGAGCAGGGATAAGGACAGGTTATATCGGCAGCTTAAGAACATTGTGTTATCTCAAACAAGTAATTAGTCTCCTTTGTTTGTTTGCTTTAAGCTCTGTAGCTCCCTGCACTTATGGATAACATCTTCTGCTCTCATGTCAGTGCTACTAAAAGAGCTGAGAATGCTGAGCTGATACGCTAATCACTGCTATAGAATCACACACAGCTTGACCAGGAAGAGACAGGCTGCATTAATGAAAGCTGCCTTTAAGCTCAATGTGTGCTACCATTTCCACCATAATTCATATTTTCATCAGCTTCACAGTATTGCTTACATATAAGTACATTTTATTCTTGTTCCTCTTAAATTTAGATTGTGCTGTGACATAATGATGCAGTTAGACTACTACTTCAGATTGCAAATTATATTTGAAGTGTATTGAAAGCTTTCGTAGTAATTTATATTCCCAGCTAAGAGGACCAAGTCTTTGCTTATTATTACATCTATAAATGCAAAGGTCAAGGGCTTTAGCAAGAATGTCAGTTTAAAAGGTAGAAAGTTCTGTAATCCATACAAGTTTCAAAGTGGCATGACAGAGACTACTTTTGACATAGCACAGGAAACATTTATAAAGTGCTGTGAGACACCTTCATACATTCTGTCGGATTGTACACTATTAAAAAAAAGAGGTAGATCTGACGAGGTTCATACATGTGCCACATATATGTATTGTATTTTTGATGGGGCTATGGGGATTGTATGATATTCCCGTTAAGGGTGTATGAAACACTAAGATGTTCACCAATCAGCCAGAATCTTAAAGAGAGGTAACATTAATTATCCTGTTACAAAGGCATCAGTCAACGGGTGGGATATATCAGGCAGAAAAAAAGAGACAGTTGACATGTTGGAAGCCGGAAAACTAGGCAGGTTAATGGGGTTGTCTCACTAAAGACTTTCAAAGGTATCTTGAGCTTTCTCTCTGGCCTACAACTTCAAATCCAGGGGCGGGGCTCTCCTCCCAGTAGGCATGTCGTCCCTCACTGAAGAATGGTGACATTACCCCACCCCTCCCTGCTCCCTCCTGAGTCATCATCACCATTCTATGTGAGCAGTGGAAGAGACAGGATGTTAAAGCTTTGCAGACCTCCTGCAATGGTCAGTTCTCATGCCTGGAGAGCTGTTACCTCCCTCTACAAGATCCCTGTAACCAAAATGCCTGCATTGGTGCAAACAATTCTAAATAAAGCCTGAACTGATAAACAAATTAGAGAAATGCTAAATGCTCTAGTTCCTGCCTGAAAGAAGAGGGGCTGCAGAGTGGATAAGGCTGTGTTATATGGGTGAGTTATATCTGGCAGCTAAAGAGTAATTGCCCAGATCCTTCAAATAGAGCTGTCACTGTGAAAAAAGCATAGAGACCTCATGCAGCCTTTATTACACAGCTCAGAGGAGAGTGAGAGGCAGACAATGAGAACACACACACAGCAGCTAGCATAGAAAGCTCAGACAGCCAGTTTCAGTTGAACTATATATCAAGCAGTCAATCACAGAAAAGGGGGAGTGGCCCGACCTCAGGATGCTGATTTAGCTCTAGACACACAAAGATTAGAGAATATCTGCTATAATAAATGATTTAGGTAATACAAACCAATAGCAAAAGTGCTTATTTTTACTGTCCCCAACAATACAAATATGATCTTTGTAGTGAGACAACCCCTTTAAGGATCGGAGCAGCTTGACAGGGGCTAATGTGGCATCTCCAGAATGGTAGGTCTTGTGGGGTGCTGTGTTGTGCATTAAGTAGTGATTACCAAAAGGCAGGAAAACCTGTAAACTGACTACCTGGTCATGGGAATTTAGCTAACTGCATGCAAAGCTTCATAACCACAGATCAGTCAGGGTGCCTATGTTGACCCCTGTCCACATCTAAAAGCATCTGTAATGGGCTTGTCAGTATCAGAGTTGGACCCTGGATCAATGGAAGAAATTAGCCTGATCTAGTGAATCACAACTGTGGATCGGCAATGGTGAGGGATAGGTTGGTATCAACTTTTTTGTTCTTTTTTCCTACCCTGGCCTCATTTACATATAATTTTTTTCAGTCCCTTTACTGGCATTTATGCCGCACAGTAAACTTTGCAAAAATAAAAATGAAAAAAGAGAACAGTATTTCTTTTTCCATTCAACCTTACAAATAGTGTTTTCTTAGACTTTTTAACACATTATATGGTACATTGAATGGTAGTATTAAAAATGTCCTTGAAAATGTGAAAAATTGCTACTAAATTTCTAAGCCCCCTAATATTGTAAAAAAATAAAAATACATTTAAAAAATAATGCCAATCTTCAGCAGACATGGTAGATGCTAATTATAAACTATTTTGAGTGGAATAACTGAACATGCAGAAATATTTGACATTTGAAAATGGTAAATTTTTCATATTTTTCATGCTATTTTGATATTTTTCAGAAATACACAAGGATTTTTGAACAAAAAATTCTTACTAACTTAAAGCACAATGTGTCACTAGAAAACAATATCTGAATCACTTGGATAGGTAAAAATGTCAAAAAGTTATTCTCACATAAAGTGACACATGTCAGATTTCAAAAATTGGGCTCTGTCAGAAAGGCCAAAACTGGCTGTGGCAGTAAGGGGTTAAAGAGATAGAAATCCTGGTGTATGTAAACTTTTGACTTTGCAGAAAGTAATAAAAATTCCTTAAAAATTCTCTCTCTCATTATCCTGACATTTGGCAAATATAAATAATTTTGGTAATCCTAATTGATCTAAAACGGGTAAGGTTTATTCTGATTTCATGTCAGATAAAAAACATGTGAGAAAAACATGCATGTGTCTTTTTATATGTAAACTTCTGGTTTCAACTGTATATGTAAGTACATTTTATTCTTGTTCCTCTTGTATTTATATTGTGCTGTAAAATAATGATGCAGTTAGACTACGACTTCAGATTGCAAATTATATTTGAAGTGTATTGAAAGCTTTCCTACTGATTTATATTTCCAAATATAAGAACCAAGTCTTTGCTGATTATTACAGCAATACATGCAAAGGTCAAGGGCTTTAGCTAGAACTTCACTTTAAAAGGCAGAGACTTCTTTAACGTCTGTCAAACCATTCAGTAACTAATAAGTGGTTGCTTGGCAAACACTGAAATCATTAAGCCCTTCTTTTGTTAAACCAAAAGAAAAAAAAGCCTGAAGGGATTTTCATTTCCATAAAAAAAAAACCTGTCTGATAATTGTCTAAAATGAAAGAAATCAACTCACGTTTCAAACTCCCTTTTTTCCAGTGCCATTGTGGCTCCCGGTGCTCCCTGACGATGACATCAGGATTAGTGGTCATGTGACGCTGCAGCCAGGCTTCAACAGCCATATGCTTTTCATAGGAAGAGATCACCGGGTCCTCCAAATGGGTTAAGGTCATCTCTGGTGAGCACTGGGAACAGTGGTGGAACTAGAACAAAGTGGCGTTGAAAGGTGAATTGATTTTGTTTCTTCCCGACTTGCTGGCATTTTTTTTATGAGTTGGAAAACCTTTTTAATGGGGTTTAAATGGCTGTTTTAAAGAGCTTGCCCTTCACAGCCAGCATCAAGATCACACTTCTCTTTCAGACTGTGGGTGGTCCTTCAGCACTGACTGACATTTCAGCGCTGCTATGTCTCGCTGAACTTGTTAGAAGGACATTGGTGATGTAGGGTTTTTAATAGCAGGGCACAAAGCTACAGAGCTCTAAAGAGTTAAAGTTTGCCGGTAAGGAAGATAAAAAAAATTATGTGCTGTTAATAAGACACAGCAGAGAGTGATGATACCATCCTAGCTATGGTCAGTACTGTAGAAAAGCTTGTCTACACAGGAGATAAGAACAGCTCTAGCTCTCAAAGGAAGCGAAATCAGAGCAGTAATGTATTTGGCAACAGTCTTTATTTACCTTTGCCTACATTTTTAAAGCTGACCAATGTCCTAGTAATATCACTTTAAGTGATTTTATACAAGAAAAAGAAATACAGTGAATAAATTTGTTTTTGAAGTTGTGTAACTTCCTGATTCAATTGCCTCATCCTGTTCAATTGCCTCCATTCCAGTTGGAATGGAAGAAACCTGTACAGCATCAGGGAAGCATAATAGTGGCATCACTATACAGCACAGAGTACATTCACAGTATGGATGGGTGTAGGGGGTCGTGTAATAAGGAGATGCTAGTGAAGTGTCTTTTACAACACACATAGGATTGTATTCCCCTCAGACACCATCCATCTCATGTATCTGCCTCACTCCCTGCTCCTGTGTATACAATATAGATATGGTGGATACTTCATACAGTAACACTGTTATCATCCCCATGTGGTGACTACAGCTTTCTCTTGTGATGAGGATTGTGAGGAATAGGACAGGAGCCTGAGGACAGGCAGTAGATATGGGCAGCACAGGTTACTCTGCTCAACATGGTGGGAAGACAGATATAATCGGGACATTGGTTAGAGAGGAGCAGTAGGCATAATACAGGTGAGGTTCAGTTTGGAGACTCGGGAGAGAGGAGCAGGGGATATCATACAGAGGAGGATCAGTATGGAGACTGGTGAGAGAGGAGCAGGAGATATCATACAGAGGAGGATCAGTATGGAGACTGGTGAGAGAGGAGCAGGGCATATCATACAGAGGAAGATCAGTATGGAGACTGTTGAGAGAGGAGCAGAGGAGATAACACAGATGAGGTTCAGTATGGAGACTGGTGAGAGAGAAGCAGGGGACATCATACAGAGGAGGATTAGTATGGAGACTGGTGAAAGAGGAGCAGAAGGCATAATACAGGTGAGGTTCAGTATGGAGACTGGTGAGAGAGGAGCAGGGGACATAATACAGATGAGGTTAAGTATGAATACTGCTGAGAGAGGAGCAGAGGACATCATACAGAGGAGGATCAGTATGGAGACTGGTGAGAGAGGAGCAGAGGACATCATGCAGAGGAGGATCAGTATGGAGACTGGTGAGAGAGGAGCAGAGAACATCATACAGAGGAGGATCAGTATGGAGACTGGTATTTTAGGGATACACATCCAGTTGCTGCTGCATGCAGATTCTACCTCCCTGTATATTTATAGTGGTGTATACAGGTCAGTTACAAAATCCAGTCATATGTGTGGGATCTCCATGGTTAGAGCAGGATAGTGATGATGCTGTGTGCACATTCTTCCTCCCTATATATTTATAGTGGTGTATACAGGTCAGTTATAGAGTCCAGTGCTCTGTATGGTTAGAGCCGGATAGTGATACTTCTGTGTGCAGGGCACTATAGTGATGGGTATGTGTCCTCCATGTTAGCAGTGAACAGGCACATGCTGATGTCTGATCCCTTCATGTTAGCAGGTATAAGGTGGCTATAGTGGGCAGATCACTAGTGCCCTCTCTGATGTATGTAGGCCCCATACACAGGGATCCTGTATACTTTTCTAAATGTTATTACATTATGCTCCTGTTGCCTTGGGGTTATTATCCACTTCACGCCTGCTGTTTACACTGCTCATTCTCCATTTTGTGTTTAACCTTGAGGTGTTACTTAAGATGGTGGATGTCGCTTGTAGAGATTATAATGGGGCTACAGTCAGTGGTTATATCCAGTCTACTAGGGTTCTTGGTTATTGCTAATTATTGGAGATTCTTAAAAATGAATCAGGTTTTATGTATAGATGAATGGATACAGTGACTGGAGCATGTGCTGGGTGTCTGGGCTGAGGATGGCTCAGGTGAGGGGGAAAGTTACCAGGAGGTACTGATTTTTTATTCTGATAATTTTGGGACTGAGGTTATCAGACTTTATAATTAGAGATGGGCGAATTGATTCTAACGAAGTGGAATTCGTTTAGAATTTCAGGAAAACTTCGGTTCGGACCGAAGTCGAACTTTGGGGTTTCTGCGGAGCTCAATATGTGAACGAAGTGTGATTTTTGATTGATTAAAATAATGGCTTGCGTGCACATGGCGCTACAGGGGCAAAGCACTCTGGGAGGAAGAAGGGCATAGGCCTGCATGACATGTGCAGAGATGAGCCAATCAGAGGGACCGGGGGATTCTGTGACGTCACCGCATATATAAGGATCCGAGCGCGCCGCTGGAGCTCCACACTCCTCTACTGTACTGATAGGGAAGGTGCTGCTGCGGGTGATAGCGCTTTCTGAAGAACTGATTTTTATACAGCGATTTCCTGTGGGGTGTCTCAGCTTGTCTCAGTGGACTGTTCTCTGAATGTGCTGTATTTCTGATTTTTTGGGGTATTGGATATGAAATCCATTGTGCGTAGACTGCAGCTGCTTTACAATTAATATTCCAGTGGGATCTTAGCCAGTTCCGGTTGTATTCATTTAAAGAAATCAGCGTTCGTTTTTACAATACAAATTACCAACTTCATTTTTGCCTGCTGAATTTATTGCGCAATTTACATCCAGGGGTTAATGTTAACGCGTTGTTTTGATGGTGATGCTGACAAATAATATATAAACCGTCTTTTTCAAACGCAAATATATATATTTTTTTTTGGTAGCACTACTCACAGCAAGGCAAAATTTCTACTGTATTTCTATTGTGTTAGGTGTGATGGGCGTTAGAAACACGCAATTGTAACACGCTACTAGTTTGTGGGCTCAATTCATGGCGCAATTACCATCCAGGGTTAATTAAGCGTTGTTTTGTGGTGTGCTGACAAAAAATAAAACCGTCTTTTTCAACGCCAAATATTATTATTTTTTTTTTGGTAGCCTAATTCACAAGCAAGGCTAATTACAAACTGTATCTCTTGTTGTGGGTTAGAAACACGCATTTGTAACACGCTACAAGTACTAGTTTGGGTGCGGCTCAATTCTTGGCGCAATTTACATCCAGGGTGATAATAAGCGTTGTTTTGTGGTGTGCTGACAAAATAAACAGTCTTGTTCAACGCCAAATATATATTTTTTTTTTGGTAGCCTAGATTCACAGCAAAGGCAAATTACAAACAGTATCGCTTGTTGTGTGCAGTTGAAAACACGCAATATGTAACACGCTACTAGTTTAGTGCGGCTCAATTCTTTGGCGCAATTTACATCCAGGGGTTAATTAGAGTTGTTTTGCTGGGTGTGATGACAGAAAATAAACGTCTTTTTCAAGCCAAATATATTAATGATTTTTTTTTGGTATCCTAATTCACAAGCACAAGGCAAATTACAACTGTATCTCTTTGTTGTGTGGGTTGAAAAAACGCATTGAAAACGTACAAGTTTGTTGCGGCTCAATTCTTTGACGTCAATTTACATCCAGGGGTTAAATTATGCGTTGTTTTTGCTGGGACTAGTGTGCTGACAAAAAAATAAAAACCGCTTTTTCAACGCTAATATATATATTTTTTTTGCTAGCCTAATTCACAAAGCAAAGGCAAATTTACAACTGTCATCTCATGTTGTGTGCTGTAGTTAACACGCATTGTAAACTCGCTCTATAGCTTGTGCTGCTCAATTCTTGGCGCAATTAAATCCGGGGTTAATTAAAGCGTTGTTTTTGTGGTGTGCTGACAAAAATAAAACCGTTTCTTTTTCAAACGCCAAATATATATTTTTTTTTGGTAGCCTAATTCACAAGCAAAGGCAAATTACTATGTTATCCCTTGTTTGTGTGGCGTAGAAAACACGCAATTGTAACACGCTACTAGTTGGGTGCGGCTTCAATTCTTTGGCGCCAATTTACATCCAGGGGTTAATTTAAGCGTTGGTTTTGCTGGTGTGATGACAAAAATAAACCGTCTTTTTCAACGGCAATTATATTTTTTTTTTGGTTGCTAATTCACAAGCAAAGGCAAATTACAACTGTATCTCTTGTTGTGTGGCGTTATAAAAACACGCAATTGAACACGCTACTTGTTTGTGCGGCTCAATTCTTTGGCGCAATTTCATCCAGGGTTAATTAGCGTTTGTTTTGCTGGTGTGCTGACAAAAATAAACCGTATTTTTCAACGCCAATTATTTATATCTTTTTTTTTGGTAGCCTAATTCACAAGCAAGGCAAATTACAAATGTATCTCTTGTTGTGTGGAGTTAGAAAACACGCAATTGTAACACTGCTACTAGTTTGTGAGGCTCTTTTCTTTGGTTGCATCATTTAACATCCAGAGGGTTAATTTAAAGCGTTGTTTTTTGGTGTGCTGACAAAAATAAACCGTCTTTTTCAACGCAAATATATATATTTTTTTTGTTAGGGCCTAATTCACAAGCAAAGCAAAATTCAACTGTATCTCTTGTTGTGTGGCGTACGAAAACACGCCAATTGTAACACGTACTAGTTGGTGCGGGCTCAATTCTTTGGCGCAATTTACATCCCAGGGTTAATTAAGCGTTGTTTTTGTGGTGTGCAGGAAAAAATAACCGTCTTTTTCACACGCCCTAATATATATTTTTTTTTTTTTTGGTAGCCTAATTCACAAGCAAAGGCAAATTACATCTGTATCTCTGTTGTTGTGCGTAGAAAACACGCAATTTGTAACACGCTACTAGTTTGTGCGGCCTCAATTCTTTGGCGAATTTACATACCTGGGGTTAATTAACAGCGTTGTTTTGCTGGTGTGCTGACAAAAATAAAACCGTCTTTTTCAACGCCAATATTTATTTTTTTTTTTTGTAGCCTAATTCACAAGCAAAGGCAAATTACAACTGTATCTCTTTTTCTTGTTGTGTGGCGTAGAAACACGCAATTGTAACACGCTACAAAGCTACTTAGTTTGTGGTGGTCAATTCTATTGCGCAATTACATCACAGGGGTAATAAGCGTTGGTTTTTTTGCTGCTGTGCTGACAAAAAATAAACCGTCTTTCTTCAACCACCGATAAATATATACTTTTTTCTTGTAGCATAATTCACAAGCGATGGTTTTTTAAGCCTGTTTGTGCTTTTACATTTAGTATATCTCACAGTGCTTGTAATGACACATACAAGTAAATTTTCCTGGCCATCTTGTGGAGGCGAATTTATATCCAAGGTTACCCAAAGCTTGTTAACTGGGTTTCATTTTGGAGTCCAAAAACAGGTGTATATTTATCATATACAGATAGCTTCATCAAACAGTGTCTGTACATTTTAGAAACAACCAGTATGTCAGAAAGAGAGGTGGGCAGGCTATGCAAATGCGTGTGGCAGTGCACAAAAAACATTTCTGAAAGGGGCCCAGGTCGCGCACAGAAGGGGGACGTCGCAGCAGGGGTCACTCGGGTTGAGGCCAACAACTGCCGCTGTCATCTTAGCGGCACGTTGTGTTGTTCAGCAACCAAGGGTTCTTGATTGGTTGACAGGTCATCTTCTTCCTCCAGATGACATCTGACAACCCCAGCCAAGAGTCGGTGGGAACCTCCGGACCACAACATTAGTTGGCTGGCCGGGAGGGGAGTCAGCGGCCCTCACGGTCCTCAGCCCGCCTCTGTCCCATCACAGTTCCCTCAGCCAGGGATCTACTTTATGTGGTTGGGCTCAGCGCCATCTATATAGCGAGGATGAACAATTTTGAGGAGGGGTCAGCTGCTACGTGGCAGCGAAGAAATGGGGCCAATATCCCCAGCTCTTGCAGTAGGCGGCCAAGTATAGATGTGGAGAGTGGCATGGGAGGTCATTGTGTGAGAGTCAGCTCGGACTACCAACGACCGGTGATGGAGGACAGTGTGTGACGATGACAAACACAAATAGATGATGATTTAGCGAACGACTTGGGAGTCCGGGTTGAAGCAAGGGCTTCATCATCGTTAGGAGACGGGAGGGCGTCAGCTGGCGCGTCAGGTAGCGGCGCAGCAGCAAGTGGGAAGTGTGGCCGTGAGTCAGCGGCGGTAGCAGAAGTGTGGGTCGGGGGCCAAGCGGCCACGGGGTAGATAGAAAAACCGCTTTCGGCAGGCTCCAAGACAGTATCGGCACAGTGGGCTCAGCGACATTTGGCAGCGGCTGGCAGTAGAGTAGTCACTCAGTGCGGAGCGTTGGCGTAAAATCAGTACTCGGCGGGTTTTTGTGGCAGCAGTTCTTTGGCTAAGACACCGGAGGAGCCGATTATGGGTATATGTAGAATCTGTGGGATGAAAGTGTTGCGTGGCCAGGGAGCTAACGTTGGCACAACGGGCCCTGCGTCAAACAAATGCAGCGTCACCCATCCGGTTGGCATGGGAGAGAAACGTGGTCAGATGTGGGTGGTCATCCTGCCGATGCAGCAGCAGCAGCGGGCAGTTGGCACGCATGCCATTTCAGCAGTCAAGGAGTCCACCCACCTCTGCAGAAGGCAGCTGTTTCTCTTTGACATCTCTCCCGTTTCCAGATCGCTCTGCTCCTCGCTACTCATGGCGCCAGCAGTGTTCGAGAGGCGATTTGTAAAGAGACAACAGTATGCGGTCCAACCATTCCTAAGGTGCAGCAGCTGACCGTGCTATGTCCAAGTTGTTGGTACTGCAGTCCCTCCTTCCAAATGGTGGACTCTGCACCATTAGAGAACTAATGGCTTGTATCGGAGCGAGATGGAAAGAGTTCCAAGCACGTAATTTCTTTTCAAAAAAGGCAGTTGGAGTACCAGCACTTCATAAATATGTAGAACAGAAGTGGGTCAGTCCTTGAGCCTTATCGGTTTGTTCCAAGGTACCACGGCAGCGCGGAGTCTGGAGAGCTGTAACTACGTCAGGGCCAGTAAATGTCCTTTACGGCCCACTGGGTGAATGTGGCTTCCTGCCTGGCCACACCACCAACTTGGACAGGTGACGCCGCTTTCTCCTCCACGTTGTCAAACTGCTGCTCCTGCGCAATGTCCGCCTCTCATCCTCCACCACCAACACCATCTCAGCCTCCACAAGTACTGATCCATATACCACATGTGTTAGGGCCACAGCGGTGTTCACGCAGTTTCTACACCTAGATTGCTCGGCGAACGAAGTCACACAGGGGAGGAAATGCTCCGCGTCTGCAGAAAGAAATCGGATGGGTGGCTTTCTACGCGCCAACTGCAATCGGAACCATGGTGAGGACAATGGGAGGAACAATGGTGGTCCGCGCTCTGCACCGAGGAGGGATGGTCCATGCGCCCTGCATGGCGCACGTGTTCAATCTGGTTGTAAAAAGGTTCTGAAGTCTTCCACGATCTTCAGAACATTCTGGAAAATGTCCAGGAAAACTGTGAATGCACTTATCCATTCGTACAAAGCCAGGAAAACCCCCCCTCGAGTTGCAGCGGCAAAAAAAGGCCTCCCCCAACACGCTTGTATCGTTGTTTCCCCGCGGGAAATTCCAGCCTGCACATGTTGGCCCGACTGTATGAACAGAGAAAGGCCCCATTAAGATTTTTTGATGATCCAGGCAGACAGAAGAACCCCCCTGTGTAACTTTGATTTCAGCCGTGGCAGCTCTCGTGAACCTGCCTTTGTTGAGGCATTCGAGGACCACGTTATTTGTCGTCGCCGGACTACGGGTTTATAAAATCATTCCCTGCTTATGCCTGGAACAGATGCTGAAAAAAAAACTGTTGGGCAGGGGGGATGGAGATGTGGCGATACATTCGTGGCCCATGAGTCGGTGGGGGGTGAAATGGGGGGGAGGAGGAGGAGGGCTTGGAGAGAAGCATTTTTGGTGAAATGAGTGGATTTTACCCAGGGGGACAAGAGAGGAGGAGCGGAGCAGCTGGAGGAGGGGATGGAGATGAGGAAGACGAGGGCAGTGATCCCCAAACACCGGGCAGTATACAGTGGAAATGGAGGCGGGAGCCCTGGGTCACTTGTGCAGATGTCCCCCAGCATGCTTATTTGCATGGCAGTGAAGCCCAAAATTTGCAGCATCCGGGAGAGGGGGGAAAGACTTCTGGCTCTCCACCCTATTGGGCCCTCCCCTACCGGTCCAAAAAGGGGGGCCTTTTTCCCAGTATTGGAGGGAAGACAAACTCAAATATTTTTGGGGAAACCTCCGTTAACAGTTGGCGCTGCCATTTTTGCGGCATGTCCTCCTCTGACAGGTCTGACCGGGGGGTTCTCAGCGTCACGTACTACTGCCGCGGTGCTGGGGGAAGGTGGGGGGGGGGAGGAGCCCCGTAACCCGCTCCTCAGCAAAAACCTAGTTGGAGTCACTAAAGAGCAGCTTCCTTCCCCCCCTAGTGAGGAGGGCAGTCACCAGCAGCAGCAGCAGAGGACATGGGCATTCCCTGAAACCAACAGGTTGTGGCCCTACTTGGACAGCATCTGCCACCCCAGTTGAAGATCCGCTGGGGTACTGGGAGCCCAAATGGATGTTTTGGCCGAACTTGCGAGTTTT
>JAODAL010047990.1:0-29390 GCA_025379985.1 Phyllomedusa bahiana | reverse complement strand
GGGAGCTGCGGGATGTCACGGGGGTTGGGGGTGTAAATACGGGGAAAGCTGCTGGGGGGACAGGGTGGAGGTTTAACGGGGAGCTGCTGATGTCACAGGGGGGGGGTTCTATACTGGACTGCTGATTTTCACGGGGTTGGGGGGTAAATACGGAAAGCTCTGTTTGTCACGGGGTAAGGTGTAAACTGGGGGGCCCCGGTTCACGGGGTGGAGGTGTAAAACTGGGAGCTGCTGGCCACAGGGGGTTTATACGGGGAGTGCTGATGTCACGGGGTGGAGGTTAACGGGGACCCTGCGGGTGTCCCAGGATGGGGGTTTCTATACGGGGGCTGGGGGTTTTCACGGGGTTGGAGGTTTAAACGGGGGCCCCGGCCGGTGTCACGGGGTTGGGGTCTTACTGGAGCTGTGATTTAACGGGGTGGGAGGTGAAAAATAGGGGAAACTGTGATGTCACAGGGGGGAGGTTTATACTGGGAGCTGCTGATGTACGGGGTGGAGGTCTATACTGGGAGTTTCTGATGTCACGGGGGGAAAGGTTAAACTGGGAGCTGCTGGTGTCACAGGGTGGAGGTGTATACTGGGAGCTGCTGGTGTCACAGGGTGGAGGTGTATACTGGGAGCTGCTGGTGTCACAGGGTGGAGGTCTATACTGGGAGCTGCTGGTGTCACAGGGTGGAGGTGTATATACTGGGAGCTGCTGGTGTCACAGGGTGGAGGTCTATACTGGGAGCTGCTGATGTCACAGGGTGGAGGTCTATACTGGGAGCTGCTGATGTCACAGGGTGGAGGTGTATATACTGGGAGCTGCTGATGTCACAGGGTGGAGGTCTATACTGGGAGCTGCTGATGTCACAGGGTGGAGGTGTATACTGGGAGCTGCTGGTGTCACAGGGTGGAGGTCTATACTGGGAGCTGCTGATGTCACAGGGTGGAGGTGTATACTGGGAGCTGCTGGTGTCACAGGGTGGAGGTGTATACTGGGAGCTGCTGATGTCACAGGGTGGAGGTGTAGACTGGGAGCTGCTGGTGTCACAGGGTGGAGGTGTATATACTGGGAGCTGCTGGTGTCACAGGGTGGAGGTCTATACTGGGAGCTGCTGATGTCACAGGGTGGAAATAGGTGCTATTACTGGGTAGACTGCTGGTGTCACAGGGTGGAGGTCTATACTGGGAGCTGCTGATGTCACAGGGTGGAGGTGTATATACTGGGAGCTGCTGGTGTCACAGGGTGGAGGTCTATACTGGGAGCTGCTGGTGTCACAGGGTGGAGGTGTATACTGGGAGCTGCTGATGTCACAGGGTGGAGGTCTATACTCGGAGATGCTGATGTCACAGGGTGGAGGTGTATATACTGGGAGCTGCTGATGTCACAGGGTGGAGGTGTATATACTGGGAGCTGCTGATGTCACAGGGTGGAGGTGTATATACTGGGAGCTGCTGATGTCACAGGGTGGAGGTGTATATACTGGGAGCTGCTGATGTCACAGGGTGGAGGTCTATACTGGGAGCTGCTGGTGTCACAGGGTGTATGTGAAATATCTGCGAGCAGCTGTGTCACAGGTGGAGTCTATACAGGTATCTGCAGATTGTCACATGGTGGAGTTTCTATTACTGGACTGCCACGATGTCCACGAGGGAGGAGGTAAAATACTGGATCTGCTGATGTCACAGGGGTGTAGGTGTAAAAACTGGGAGCTTCTTGGCTGATGTCGACAGGGTGGAGGTGTAATACTAACTGGGAGCTGCTGTGTCACAGGGTGGTAGGTGTATATACTGGGAGCTGCTAGATGTCACAGGGTGGAGGTCTATACGGAGCTTGCATGAATATGTCACAAGGTGGGGAGTTTGAATACTTGGGAGCTGCTGGTGTGCACAGGTGGAGGTGTATACTAGCTGGGAGCTGCAGGTGTGACATGGGTGGAGTACTTAACTGGGAGCAGCTGATGTTCACATTTTGGGTAGGAGGTCTGTATACTTGGGAGCTGCTGATTGTCACATGGTGTGAGGTCTATAACAGGGAGAGCTGCTGAAGTACACCTGTGTGGAGGTTTAGTATACTGGGAGCTGTTGATTGTCAATAGGGTGTAAGTGTGAATATACTGGGAGCTGCTGATGTCACAGGGTGGAGGTCTATACATGTGTCGAGCTCTGTGATGTCACAGGGTGGATGGTGTACACTGGGACTGCTTGGTGTCACAGGTGAGTCATATCGTGGTGAGCGCTGAAGATCACAGGGTGGAGGTGTATAAAACACTGAGCAGCTGGTGTTCACAGGGTGGAGGTCAATACTGGGAGCAGCTGATGTTCACAGGGTAGGGGTGTTTATTACTGGAGCTTGGCAGAAGGTCACAAGTGTGGAGTTCTAATAGCTGGGAGCAGCGAATGTCCATCAGGGTGGAGATGTACATGGAGCCTGAGCTGGGTGTCACAGGTGGAGGTGTATGAACTGGGATCATGCAGATGTCACAGGGTGGAAGGTCTTACAAGGGAATTCTGCTAGATTCACAGGTGGATGGTCTATACTTGGGGAACTGGGAGGCTGCTGTATGATGACAAGGGTGGAGGTGTATTAATACTTGGAGTCTGCTGATGTCACAGGGTGGGAGTTCTATACGGGAGCATGCTGATGTCACAGGGTGGAGGTGTAATACTGGGAGCTACTTGATGTCACAGGTAAGAGGTGTAAATACTGTGCGCTGCCGATGTCAGCATGGTGGTAGGTGATATATACTGGGTACTCAGCTGTATGTCCCGATGAGGTGGATGTGTATATACTGGGAGACTGCTGTGTGACAGTGGTGGATGGACTATACTGGAGATCTGCTTGATTATACACATGGTGGTAGGTCTTATACAGAGCTGCTGAAGTCCACTAGGGAGAAGAAGTGTATATACTGGGAGCTGCTGATTCACAGGGTGGAGGTCTATACTGGTAGCTGCTGGTGTCACAGGAGTAGAGGTGCAGACTGTAGATGCTTGGTGTCACATGGGTGGAGGTCCTATAATACTCAGGTGAGCTTCTGGTTCACAGGGTTGATGGATCTATACTGGATCTTGCTTGATGATCACCGGGTATTATGTGTAAAATACTGGGAACAGCTGATGTCACAGGTTGAGAGATATATACTGGGAGCGTGCTGATGTCACAGGGTGGAGGTGTAAATACTGGGAACTGCTGATGTCACAGGGTGGAGGTGTATATACTGGGACGCTTGCTTGATTGTCACAGGGTGGAGGTCATTACTGGGCGCAGCTGTTGTCACAGGGTGGAGGTCTATACTGGTTAGGTTCTGATGCACAGGGTGGAGGTGTATATACTGGGATCTGCTGGTGTCACAGGGTGGAGGTCTATAGTGGGAGCTGGCTGACGACACAGGGTGGAGGGTTGTATAATCTCTGAACTGCTGGTGTCACAGGGTGGTAGGTGTATATACGGGACTGCAGAATGTTCACAAGGGTGGAGGTGTAGACATGGGAGCTGCTTGGTGTCACAGGGTGGAGGTGTGTATATACTAGTACACGCTGGCCTGAGTCACAGGGTGGAGTCCCTATACTATACTGGTGAGCTGCTGATATTCACAGGTGGAGGTCTAATAAACTGGGGAAACTGCAGAAGTCACAAGGTGGAGGAGAATAAACTTGGGCAGGTGCTGAGTGTCACAGGTGGAGGCTATACTGGGAGCTTCTGCAGTCACAGGGTGGAGGTGTTAGTACTGGGAGGCTTGCAGGAGATCGACAGGAAGGTAAGGTCTAATACTGGGAACTGGCTGGAGTGAGCACAGGGTGGAGGTGAATAAACTTAGGCGCTACTGCGATGTCACAGTGTGAGGTACTGATACTGGGAGCTGCTGAAGTCACAGGGATGGATGGTGGTATATACTGTGAGCTGCTTGAAGTCACAGGGTGGAGTGTATAACTAGGTGAGCTGCTGATGTCACAGGGTGGAAGGTGTAGAACTGGGAGCTGCTTGGAGTCACAGCGGGTTGAGTGTGTATACTGGGAGCTTCAGCTGACACATGGGTGGAGGTGTAGAATGGGAGCTGCTGTGTGCACAGGGTGGAGGGTCTTATACTGGGAGCTGCTGGTGTCACAGGTTGAGGTGTATATACTGGGACTGCTGATGTCACAGGGTGTATTTTTTTTGAGTTCATACTGGGATCTGCTGGTGGTCACAGGGTTGGAGGTGTAATATACTGAGGGAGCTTGCTTGATGTCACAGGTGGGAAGGACTATACTGGGATTCTTCTGATGTCCACACAGGGTGTGAGGTGTACACTGGGAGCTGCTGTTAGACACAGGTGAGGCGGACAATATTGCGACACCAGATGACCACAGTGTGGCTGAGAATAAACACATGAGTCTGCTAGGTTACACCGGGAGTGTGAGTTCAGTAACTTGGAGGACGTGCAGCAGACCCACAGGGAGAGTTCCAATACAGGGAGCAGCTGAAGTCACTATGGATGGTAGGTGTAACTTACTGGGAGCTACGGATTTACACAGGTAGAGGTGTATAATACTGGGAGCCTAACCATAGTCACAGGTTGGAGGTATTATAAACTGGGTAGCCTCAGAAGACCCACAGGGTGGAGTGTATATACTAGTAGCTGCTGTGTATGGTCACAGGGTGGAGGCATCGTAGATGACTGGGAGCAGCTGTTAGTCACATGGAGGAGGTTCTTATACTGGGAGCTGCTGATTGTTGCCCAGGAGAGTGGTGTAGAAAACTTGGAGCTGGCTGGTGTCACAGTGTGGAGTCTATATACTGAGCTGCTAATGTCAAGGTGAGTTGTAGAAATACTAGTTAACTTGCTGATGTCACAAAAGGTGTAGGGTTTAAATACTGGGAGTGAACGTTGCTGATGTCACAGGTGGAGGTGTAATATACTGGGAGCTGCTGGTGTCACATGGTGGGAGGCGGGTGGAGGTCTATATGGGTAGCTGGCTGAGAGTCACAGGCTTGAGGTGTATATACGCTGAGCAGGCTTGGATGATCCCAGGGTGGAAGGTGTATATACATGGGAGCTGCTGAAGTCACAGGGTGGAGGTTGTATATACTATGAGTCTTGCTGTAATCACATGGGTGGAGGTTCTATACTGGGGAGTATGCTGATGTCACAGGTTGGAGGTGTACACTGGGATCTGCTGGTGTCACCCAAGGGGTGAGGTCTATAGTGGGAGCGCTGAATCTTCACAGGTGTGGAGGTGTAATTACTCAGGCTTGCTGGTGTCACAGTGGTGGAGGTCTATACTGGTTGCTGCGAGCGATGGTCACAGGGTAGGAGGTGAATATACTGTGAGCTGCTGAGTCACAAGGGTGGTAAGGTCTAAACTGGGTAGCTGCTTGAGTCACAGGGTGAGGTTGCATATACTGTTAGCCTGCTGATGTCACAGGTGGAGTCTATACTTACTGGGAGTGGGAGCTGCTGATGTCACAGGGTGGGGGTGTAAATACTGGGAGCTACTGATGTCACAGGGTAGAGGTGTATATACTGGGAGCTGCCGATGTCACAGGGTGGAGGTGTATATACTGGGAGCTGCTGATGTCACAGGGTGGAGGTGTATATACTGGGAGCTGCTGATGTCCACAGGGTGGCGGATCCTATCTGGAAGCTGCTGGTGTCACATGGTGAGAGGTGTAATACTGTGGAGCTGCTGGTGACACATGGTGGAGGCTATACTGGGAGCTGACTGATGTCACAGGTGGAGGCTCCTAAACTGGGAGCGCCGATGTCGAACAGGGTGTAGGTGTATAGTACTTTGTGGACTTTCTTAAGTCCCAGGTGTTGGATTAGGTGGGTCTAAACAGGGAGCATGCTAGAATGTCACAGGGTGGAGGTGTATATACTCGGGAAGCTGCCTGGTGTCACAGGTGGATGGTATATACTGGGAGCTGCTGATTGCACAGGGTGGAGGTCTATACTGGGAAGCTGCTGGTGTCATCAGGTGTAGGAGGAGTAAACTGGGAGCTGCTGGTGTGACAGGGTGGAGGTGTATATAACTGACTGGGAGCTGTGGTGTGAACAGGGATGGAGGTCTATACTGGTAGCTGCCTGATGTCACAGGAGGAGGACTATACTGTGAGCTGCTGATAGTCCACAGGGTGGAAGTGTATATACTGGGCGCTGCTGATGACACAGGGTGGAGGTGTAGACTGGGAGCTGCTGTGTGTCACAAGGTTTGAGGTGTATACTGGAGAGCTGCTGATTGACACAGGGTGGAGGGTGTAGGACTGAGAGCTGCTGGTGTCACTAAGGGTGGAGGTTGTAATATACTGGGAGCTGCTGGTGTCACAGGGTGGAGGACATACTGTGAGCTAGCTGATGTCACAGGGGAGGGGAGGTGTAAATACTGGGAACTGCCCTGAGTCACAGGGTGGAGGTGTATATACTCGGAGCTGCTGATGTCACAGGGTGGAGGTCCATACAGGGAGCTTCTGATGATCACAGTGGTAGGTCTATACTGGGAGCTGCTGTTGTCACAGGGTGGAGGTGTACACTGGTAGCTGGCTGGTGTCACAGGGTGAGGTCTATAGTGTGGAAGCTGCTGATGTCACAGGGGTGGAGGTGTATATACTCTGAACTGCTGGTGTCACAGGGTGGAGGTATGTATGTACTGGGAGCTGCTGAACAGGTCACAGGGTGGGAGGTGTGTAGACTGGGAGCTGCTGGTTTGACACACTTACCGTATGGAGGGTCTATACTTGGAGCTGCTGTATGTCAACAGGGTGGAGGTGTATAATACTGGGTAACTGCAGTGTTGACTAGGGGGTGGAGGCTCAAACTGGTAGCTGCTTGGTGTTCACAGGGTGGCAAGGTCTATACTGGGAGCTGCTGATGTCACAGGGTGGAAGAGTAAATACATGTGGAGCTGCTGGTGACACAGGGTGGAACGGTCTATACTGGAGCTGCTGATGTCACATCACAGGGTGGAGGATGGTATAACTGGGAGCTTCTGAAGGAGTCACAGGGAGAGGAGTATATACTAGGAGCTTGCCTGATGTCCACAGGGTGGAAGGTGTATAAATACTGGGAGCTGCTGATCGGACGACATGGTGGAAGGTGTATATACTGGTGAGCTCTGTATGTCACAGAGGTGGAGGGAGATTATATACTGGGAGCAGGCTGTCTGACGACAGGGTGGAGTGTAGACAGGAGCTGCTGGTGCCCAGGGTGGAGGTCTATACTGTGGAGCTGCTGGTGTCACAGGTTGGAGTGTCAATACTGGGAGCTGCTGATGTCACAGGGTGGTAGGGATCTAGACTTGGGAGCTGCTGATGACACAGGTGGAGTTGTATACTGGGAGCTGCTGGTGTCACCGAGTGGAGGTGTAACTGGAGCTGCCGATGAGTTCACTAGGGTGGAAGGTGTATAACTGATAGCTGGGAGCTGCTGATGATCACAGGGTGGAGTGTGTATATACTGGAGCTGCTGATGTCACAGGGTGAGGTGTAGACTGGATCTGCTGGATTCACAGGGTGGAGGTCATATCTGGGAGCTGCTGTTGTCGACAGGGTGGAAGGTGAATATTACTGGGAGCTGCTGATGTACACAGGTGGAAAGGTTCCTATACTGGGAGCTGCTGATGACCAGGGTGGATGAGTAAACTCGGCGCTGCTGGTGTCCCACAGAGTGGGAGGTGTAACTGGATCTGCCGATGTCACAGGGAGTGAAGTGTATAAAACTGGTAGCTGCTGATTGACGTCACAGGGTGGAGGGTGTATATACTGGGAGCTGCTGATGTCTACAGGGTGGAGGTCTATACTTGAGGAGCTGCAGATTTTACTCATGGTGGAGGTCTATACAGGGTGAGCTGCTGATGACACCAGGTGGAGAAGTGTATATACCGGGAGCGCTGATGTGCACAGGGTGGAGAGTGTAATGTCTGGGAGCTGCTGGTGACACATGATGAAAGGTCTATACTGGAGCTCTGCTGATGTCACAGGGTGGAGGTGTATATAACGAAGGGAGCTGCTGATGTCACAGGGGTGGAGGTCTGATACTAGTGGGAGCTCTGAGATGTCACAGGGTGGAGGTCGTATATACTCTGATCTGCAGGTGTCCACAGGTGTGGAGGTCTATACTGGGAGCTGCTGATGTCACATGGTGGAGTCATAATGGGTAGCGGCTGATGTCACAGGTGGAGGGTATATACACTGAGCTGCTGGAGTCACAGGGTGGAGGTCTATAACTGGGAGCAGCTGATGATCCACAGTAGGAGGTTGTATATACTGGGAGCTGCTGTATGTCACAAGGTGGAGTTGTAATATACTGGTAGCTATCTGATGGTCACAGGTGTGAGGTCATTGATACTGGGAGCTGCAGATTGTCACATGGTGAGTTCCTAAAACTGGGAGCTGCTGATGTCACAGGGTGGAGGTGAAATACTGGGGAGCCTGAGGATGTCACAAGGGTGGAGTATCTATACAGGGAGGCAGCTGTGATGTCTACAGGGTGGAAGGTGTAAACACATAATACTGAAGCATACTGATGGACACAGTGGTAGAGGTGTATATACTGTTGAGCTTGCCGATGTTCACGTATCAAGGGTGGAGTGGTGTAAAATAACTGGTGATCTGCTGATGGTTCACAGGGTGGAGGTGTAATATACTGGGAGCTGCTGATTGTCACAGGTGGATGGTTCTATACTGAGAGCTGCTGGTGTCACAGGGTGGAGTAATATACTAGGAGCTCTGATGTCACAGTGGTGAGGACAATACTGGGAGGTCGTGCTGATGTCACAGGGTGGAGGTGTAATGTACTGGGGAGCTAGCTGGAGCACAGGGTGTGAGTGTATACTGGAGCTGCTGGTGTCACAGGGGTGTAGAGTATACTGGGAGCTGCAGGTGTCACAGGGTGGAGGTCAATACGTAGCTGCTGGTGTTACAGGGAGTGAGGTTTTATACAGGGAGCTGCTGATGTCACAGGGTGGAGGTGTATGTACTTGGTAGCTGCTGATGTCACAGGGTGGAGTGTGTATATACTGGTAACTGTCTGATTTCACCAGGGTGGAAGGTCCTATACTGTGCGCCGCAGGAGACTACCAGGTGGAGGTGTATATACTGATGGGGAGCTGCTGGTGATCACAGGGTGACTCATTCTGTCCAAAAAGGACCACTGAATTATAGCTGTATCTCACAGCAAAATGACCATCAAAACCATTGACAATGCGAAAAATTCTAAAGACAAAGTGACAAATGGAAATAAACGGTATTTTGTCAGAAACCTTGGTGTCTTTTAACAGGTCTCCTCACAGCAAAACCAGCAAAAAGAACTTTTGGGAACTGAGAATAAAAATTGCAGAGAGAAATTATCATATTAAAAAACATTTTTCAAGGAGGCTAGACGATTTTCTGTTTGAAGAGGAAGTGAAGATAGACCTGCAACTAATTGCGGTGACCTTTCTTGTACAATTGGGGGTCCACTAAAGCCTACATCATCTAGAGTATCCTATTAATGCCTGATTCAACTTGATGAAAGTCAACGAGTCCACAATATCTGTGGAAAGCCGGATAGCGTTTGTCTGAGTAGATGACACCTTCCAGCTGTGCTGATGGGCGTCCGCTCTAGATATGACAGTCGCCTGGCTTTGCTGGTCAGACAAGACAACCAAACCATGGCGTGGCGAGCGAGCTCGGGCCATTCATCCATAGTTGATACCCAAAGTCGATTGGGTCCGGACCACATCCAAAAACATTGGTGTTTAGTACGCAGATAGTCGGCACCATGATCTATAAGCTGAGTTCTCTAATGTAGTATGTGTGCCCTGCATTACATGCGTTGTGAGTGTAAATAAAGATTGCCAGAGTCACCCAATAGAGGCTTCCTGCCACATTGCCTGCTGCTCTTGCCGGTGCTGCGCTGCATGGCACTCACTGCAGTCACTTGCTGTACGATGTTCCAAACCGTGGACATTTGAAGAACTGAAGCAGACGAAACAGTTGTCTCCATTGAACAATCATCAAGGTCTCCATTTTCTGCATTTTAACTCTCTATAACAGGTGGGGTGGATAGGAAAGTTAGCGATTTTAGTTTTGTACCGGTGATCCAGGAGGGTTCCACGCCAGTAACAGGTTTGTTCCATTTTGATTGGCCTTAATGCGAGGATCATGTTGGAGAAATGGAGCATGCCAAGCCTTCATTTAGAGGATGGAGCAATATGATTACCCAAGCCTCTGGGTCGAGGGGCATCTAGCAAACTGATCTTCCACAATCTTCCTCCTCCGCCTCAAAAGTCGCTGCCATACCTCCTTTACCAGAGGAGGACGTCGTTGGAAAAATCGATGGTGTCCAGGAATACCTCCTGTCCTCGCTGCCCGCTTATGTGTCCCTCCGGCACAGCTTCAACACAGCCCTGACTTGCCTCATGCACCCTGAAGTTAGCTGAGTGCGCCTGGCCTTGCATTAGCCTTTAGTTGACCACCCCGAGACCACTTGCCTAATGAAAGACCCGTAAAATTGTGAACAGCTGGGCTGCTTGTGGAATCGACGGAGAGAAATGGCTCCGTGTCCGTCCGCATCTGTGTCCGTACTCCTCCGTTGCTGGCGGGACCTGAAGTTTTCAGAGTGGTCCCACGAACTCGTAAGTCAAACTAAGATCACCACAATGCTCCATCGCTGTACAAGGCATCGTCCGCATTGACCATTTTGTGGTGGCTTCTTCAAACTGTCAAGGATGGTGCTGAGCCTATTTCCACCTACCTCACACACTCGGTGGCTCAACACAACCCGATGACCGCACCGCTGCTTGTCATGCCATGTGTCCACTTTCGTACTGCGTAATGGCAATGCCTGGCTGCCTACAATCGCTGGAGCATTTAGAAGGGTGAATTCCAGCGTTTGCCACGTCAATAATGAGACGTCGTTTGACGTGGAGAGCCGAGCAGACCGCTTGCAGAACGCAGCCAGGCGGGACGAGCAGGGGTGCGAAACGGTGGAAGTGCGACTCGACCTCCAGCCCCCTCAGCAGGCAGTCCGACCCAGTTAAATAGCGCTTTATAAATTTCTGGATGACAAGGTATCAACATACAGTGGTGACCAGGCAAGGAATGTTCTCCAGCATACATACCGATCTTAATGGCGGGCCAGCATATTTATCGCCCGTTATCGGCACTACCAACCTTGCCTGGCAACAAGGTTCTTGGACACCGCAGACCAAGCCTCGGTGAGCTCTCGATGCAGGAGCACCACTAAAGCTCCTGACCTGTGTGTGGGACACGGGTCTCCAAAGACAAATTAATTTCAACTACCGCCTGGTTTCTCTGGGCCCGTGATGCCACCAGAGGACCTTGGGGAAAGAATCTGCACCAACCCTGCAGGTTTTAGAAGAGCGTGCCCAAGCCTGAGTAGCCACCGTCAACCGTACCAGAGACATTCCCCCAGCTCACCCAGTGAGCGTGATCACAGAGATATAGCGCCTTGGCCTGGCGTTGCAAGTCATGATGTCGGTGGTCAGATGGACTTATTTCCGAACACAAGATGCCAGACAACGACGCTTGAAATTTTAGATGGCACGTGCAGGGCCAGGGAATTGACAGGCATTTCTGTCAAAGAAATGCATGCTCGTCATCTGGTAATGGAGGGGCAGGCAAGTGCCATGACGTTGGCGGAACCCATCTGTGTCCAACCAGATGGAAAGGCAACATTACCAAGGCCCAAAAGCCTAGTGCAATCTGTGCCGACATTCAGGCTTTCGCTTTGGGATGGTTTGGTGTTAAAGTTTTTCTTACTGCCCCAAACCTGTATACATAAGGCTTGGACTGCTATACTGGCTCGCTGTAAATTTAACGGCGTTCAGGGTCTTCAAAACAGGTGGAATAGGTAGATAAAGGGTATGGATGGGTCTCTGGTGGTGCTGTTGGTAACTACGGGCAACGTGAGAGGCTGAACGGGTGCTTGAACCCTGATCATGACTCTGAGAGACATGGCAAGGCTGAGGAATGCTTGGTGGTGGCGGAGGAGGAGGAGTGGAGACAGAGGTTGGGACAATGTTGAAGCCTCGGCATCGTGTGAGGCCATTTTTGCCAAAGTGATAACTATCCATTCACTCATGCATTCGCTGCATGTTGAATTATACATGTTGGAGGTGGTTAAACACCTAAGATTTCTTGCCCTCTACGGATGCGTTTACTGGTTAAAGGCGGCATAGACAACGCTGGGTAAATCAGAGACTTGCTCGAAGAAACGAAAAAGGCCCAGCTTGAGAGTCCTGGAGCTTTTCGACGGGCGCTAAGCGAGGAGCGTTGTTTCCGCTGATCGTTGGCTGCGGAATCATCACAGCGGACTTCAGCGACCGCTTCTCTCCCTTTTGAGTCGCGGGATCCGTACTGACACTACCACCATCAGTCTTCCTCCATCGTCCAGTGATGAAGCGCTCTGCAAGCAAATTCCTGCTGCAAAGACCACGTTGGATCCGCAATTCATCATTTATCATCATCAACACAGTGACTTGAGTTCGTCCTGACATTCGCAATTCCAGTAGCTGCGGGCTACAAGCAATGAGCACTTGCAAGGGGCGTTGCCCGACCACAGCTCGGTGATTTTTTTGCCGATTGACCCGCTTCCTCACTCTCCCCTGATGTCATCAGTAACAGGGCGTGCAAGCAGACAAAATCATCCTCTTTGGCCCTCCTTGAACTTTTAACGATGCCTTCTGACCCCAATGCGCATTTTGTACATCAAAGAGGGTCTTCAGAAAAATGGATTAATCCACATTGGTTGGTACACGGGATTTGACATTTGGTGCGGCCCTTCGCTCATGTTGGACGGATGCTGATGATGCTGATGATTAACATTTGTGGAGCCATTGACTTGGGAGTACGAGGAGGTAAGACTGCCCTGATGCAGTTGCATAACTAACAACATGTGAAGGACAGATTGCGACCCTGTTCTGTTACTGAGATTCAGAATGGCCCTGACCCAGCGATGACAGGCCTGACGGTCCTGCAAACTGACCATCCGCTTGCATGCGTGTTGTTGCCAAGCACTGAGAGGGCATCGTTCTCTCGTACCTCTACCGCCATGTCCCCTTAACCCCCCTCTTTGCTTCGCTTACCTAACCTAATTTCGGCCCATGTATCAGAAATATAAAAATTGAAAAGGAATGGAAGATGTTTTGAGAAAGTCTCTTAATAAAAGACGGCAAATCACAGCTATTCTCAAATCCCTCTAAATCAAATACAAAATTTTGCTGGATTCAAATTTAACTGCAAAAGTAGATCTATCAACAAAGCTTGACTGATCAAAAGTGAAAAAAACACCTGTCTGAAATGTATACGGATATTAAAATGTATTTTGGCAACCTTATTTCAATTCACCTGTTGGTGTCTACAAAATTGCTGTAATCACATTTAAGTGCAAGGTGCCTCAATTAACAAAGCTGGTATGCGCCAAAGTGAAAAAACACGTATCTGTAGTTTTATTTCGGATAAATAAAAGGTAATTTATAGGGCACCTATCAATTCACGCTAGTGGTAACTCACAATTATTGGATTCAAAATTAACTACAAGGTGGCTGATATCAACAAATCTGGACTGGGCAATAAAGTGCAAAAAACACGTATCTGTAATGTATTCGATCATAAAAGTTATTTTTTTGGCACCTATCAATTCACCTGTGGTGACTCACAAATTGCTGTATTCAACTTTAAAACTAGCAAAAGTAGATCTATCAACAAAGCTGGCCTTCGCAAAGTGAGAAAACACGTATCTGTAATGTATTAGGATAATAAAAGGTATTTCTTGCCACCTATCAATTCACCTGTGATTGACTACAAAAATTGCTGTAATCGTGGGTGGGTCTTTAAGAGTGCAAGGGTGCCTCAATGAAACAATAGCTGTATGTGCGCAAAATTGAAAAAACACGTATCTGTAATGTATTCGGATAATAAAAGTATTTTTTTGGCACGCATTTACAAATTCACACCTGTGTGTGACTACAAAAATGCCTGAAATCACATTTAAGTGTAAAGGTGCCTTAATGAAAAAATACAAAGCTGTAGTGACGTACCAAAGTGAGAATACACGTATCTGTAATGTATTCGGAATAATAAAAGTATATTTTTGGACACCTTTCAATTCACCAGTGGTGACTACAAAATTGCTTGTATTCACCATTTAAGTGGCAGAGGTTGGGGCCCTCCTCAAAGAACAAAGCGTAGTGCTCAAAAGTTAAAAAACACGTATCTGTAATGGATTCGTATAATAAAAGGTATTTTTTGGCACCTAACAACCTGTGCTGACAACAAAATAGCTGGATTCTAAATTTAACTGGCATGGTGGCTATATCAACAAAGCTGCGAATGGGAAAAATTGAAAAAAAAAACACCTACTGAAATGAACTGATAATAAAAGTGGATTTTTGCCCTAACAAAGAGACCTGCTTTACAAAAAGAGGGTTTTACCTAATATAATTTTTCAGGCTCCCCAAAACCCAGGAAATTTTTTCAATAAAAACGTTAAAAATAAACTATTGCAGTGCAATGTCTACACTAAGTCTTGGGAACTTACCAGAAATTTTTTATAGAGCTTGTCGGGTTTTTCCCCTGGTCCCCCCCCCCCCCCCCCCCGCTCCCCTCCGTGACTTTACAGCGGTAATGCTCCTTTAAAATTCTCTCCCTAACACATAAAATCCCCAAAATCTCTGATCTAACTAAGTTGTAAGGATCACAGCTAACAGTAGAGCTTTCTCTGTGAAGAAATAGAATAATTTCGCTGAGCTGTTTGGACACAGGCAGAGCGCACGTCCTCCTGCTATGAGACGCTGAGAGACACTGATCATGAACAGGAAGGGCTGTTCTATGTAAAACGAGGTAATGTGATTTTTCCAGCCAATCGCAACCATACACATCCCAGTCATGACGTCGCACACACATCTCACCCTGCTCTATTCTGTAATCTGATTTGCTGGCCGCCAAAATTACAGGAAGCGCGGAAAATGGCACGATCTTAATAGATGATGCACAGATTTTAACCTAAATTATCGCATGATCTAAAAAATCCGATCAACATAAAAACTGTCGATTTCAACTTTGTCGATAATAATCGCTCAACACTAGTTATTTAGTTTATATAAAGGAAGTCTTCGGGGGGACATAATAAATATGTTTAAATATATTAAGGGCCAATATAGAGATCTCGCTAAAGATTTATTTATACCCATGACTGTATCTAGAACAAGAGGGTATCCTCTACGTCTTGAGGAAAGAAAGTTTCTACATAAACATAGAAAGGGATTCTTTACTGTTAGAGCGGTGAGACGGTGGAACTCTCTGCCAGAGGAAATTGTCATGGTGAATTCACTAACAGAGTTCAAGAAGGGCTTGGATGCATTTCTGGAGCGTGATAATATAACAACTTATAGTGACTAGGATTCTGAAGAAGGGTCTGGATACATGTCTAGATGTAATATAACAAGCTATAGAGACTAGGATTCTGGAGAGGGGCCGTTGATCCAGGGATTTATTCCGATTGCCAGATTGGAGTCAGGAAGGAATTTTGTCCCTAACATGAGGACAATTGGCTTCTACCTCATGGGGGTTTTTGCCTTACTCTGGATCAACACTTTAACGGTTTAACAACACTTTAGCAAATGGGCTGAACTGGATGGACTTTTGTCTTTTTTCGGCCTGATAAACTATGTAACTATGTATGTAACTATACGTCTAATTTACATCTGGTTTTTCTGTTTGATATTTCATACACAAGGCTTAATCTGACTTCTTGATTGTGCGGTTATTTGGACAAAAATACAGGGTGTCATTATTTTTTTGTTCTCTATATGCCTTATTTACATCTGGTTTTTCTGTACGATATTTCATGCACAAGGTTTAATCTAACTTCTTGATTGTGCGGTAATTTGGACAAAAATACAGGGTGTCTTTACTTTTTTTGTCTTCTATACGCCTAATTTACATCTGTTTTTTCTGTATGATATTTCATACACAAAGCTTAATATAACTTCTTGATTGTGCGGTAATTTGGGCAAAAATACAGCGTGTGTATTTCTGCCACATACACGCCTGAAATCCATCAACTTCAGACTGGTGCCGGTATTTTAATCTGTGGCCAAGAGTTAATTCACTTTTCGTGGATAATTATGTGTCAAATCCAGTGTTTGTGTATTTCAGCCCCACATACATCTCAAATCCAGCCACTCTCTTGGGATATTGCTTTCTGTGGCAAACAGTAAATTTTTTCAATTATTGTGGTGATTCTGTTAAATGCTGATACATATAGAGCCCCCCCAAAAGAGTGAAGAGGTGTCATCAGTAATTTTGCATTGACGTCACTAATCATTTTGCCATTGCTTTGATCCTTCAGTGTCCGCTTTCAATCGGTCAATAATCCATCATTGCTAAAGCCAAAAAAAAACAGGAGTTGATCCCAAAAATAAGTAAATGGAATATTTGCATGTGTTCTGAGTTTTGAATCCACTCCTGCTTTTGGCTACCTACTCATATGACAATCCTGATACAAACAAAGGACCATGTCATACTAGCCTTATGGCTTCTTCGAAAACACAATCGGTTGTGTTTGTCCTTTTCATTCCTTATGACAGATTAAAAAAAGGGGAAAACCAAACATAGTGGCAACGTCATAGAGTGGTGGAAACAGCATTAGAAAACCAAAGGGTGGTCAACTGAGAGAGTGGTCAGTTTGCAGCAGCATGAGTAGGCCACAGAGTGGCAACTGACAGATTGTGAAGTTGGCAGCAGCATGATTAGGTCACAGACTGGCACAAATACACAGTGTGGAGGTGGCAGCAGCAACAGCAGCAGCAGCATCAGGCCGGAGAGTTGCACAATGTCATAATTTTGAGGTGGTAGCAGCTAGGTGACATAATGAGGTGGTGGCAGTAACAGCAACATAAAGCCAGAGAGTGACATGTTGACATAGCCTGGAGATGACAGCAGCATGAGGAGACCTGAGTGGTGAGGTGGCAGCAGCATCAGAAGGCTACATGATAGCCCAGTGAAGAGTGGGGAGGTGGGTGTCAATACCAGTCCCTGGTAAAGATGGTGGGTGGTAGAAGGAGCAGCTGGCAGCAGATGTGGGGCATCAGGCGGGTGAGAGCATCAGAATAGTAGCTGAGGCAGGTAGCCAAAAGAATCCAGGGTTCAGGGTCTGCTCCAGGTGCTGCTGCTGGTGGGTACCTAAATCACTAGAGGGTGAAGAAAGCTGCTCATCAACAACTCCAGACTCAGGTTGCTGCTGATGGAGCTGGTACTGCTCCTAACCCCCCACCCCTCCACAGCAGCCTTGGAAGTGGTACATGAGCACTGATGAACCACCCGGTCAGACCTGCTAGAGAATGGACAATGGTGCAGATACGGAGCGGCCAACTGATTACATAGGATGACTCTATAGTACTTGAGTTTGTCCTCCGTCTTGGTAGGTGAAAAAATGCCCCATTTGGGACCGGTAACGAGGGTCCAAGAGGGTGGAGAGCCAGAAGTCATCCCTCTGCCGGATGGTGACAAGTCAGCTGTCACTAGCCAGATAAATCAGAATGCAGCGGGCCATCTGCGCAAGCGACTGTGAGGGACTCCCTGCCTCCATCTCCACTGTGTACTGCCACGGGGTGTCTGGGTCATCTGCCTCGTCTTCCTAATCCTCGGCTGCTCCTGCTCCTCTCCTGTCACCTGAATAAAAAAAACACTAATTTCGCCAGACACTGCTTGTGCTCCAATATCTTCCTCCTTCAGTTCAGCCTCCACTCATGTGGCCATGAGATGTAGTTGCCACATCTCCAGTCCCCCGACCAGACAGATTTTGCAGCATCTGTTCCAGGACATGAAGCAGTGGAATAATGTTATTCATTCCCTTGGTCCTGGCAACTGACAAATAACGTGGCCTCCTCAAAGGGCCTAAGCAAACGGCAGGTGTCATGCATGAGCTGCCACTGGCAGACATCAAAATTTCACAGGGGAGTACTCCTGTCCATTTGGATCATCAAAAAATCGTTAATGCACCTTTCTCTGTTCATCAATTTTTCTTTGTTCATCAATTTCCCCCGGTTCATCAATTTCCCCATGTTCATCAATTTCCCCCTGTTCATCAATTTCTCCCTGTTCATCAATTTCCCCATGTTCATCAATTTCCCCCTGTTAATATATTTATTCCTGTTCATCAATTTTTCCCTGTTAATATATTTATTCCTGTTCATCAATTTCCCCCTGTTCATCAATTTCCCCATGTTCATCAATTTCTCCCTGTTAATATATTTATTCCTGTTCATCAATTTCCCCATTTTCATCAATTTACCAATGTTAATAAATTTTTTCCTGTTCATCAATTTCCACATGTTCATAAATTTCTCCCTGTTAATATATTTATTCCTGTGCATCAATTTCCTCCTGTTCATCAACTTCCCCTTGTTCATAAATTTCTGTTTTTCTCTGTTTATAGTTTATCTGTTCTGTTTAGCTCAAAGAGGGTGTGCTTGGTGGTGTAGAAATGGCTGAAGTGAATGCAAAGTTTCCTGGCCAGTTCTCTGAGTGGTGCAGAGTCCACCACTTGAAAAGGGAGGGACAGCAGTACCACCAACTTAGACAGGAGCACGGTCAGCTTCTGCACTTAGGGATGGCTAGACGCATACTGCTGTCTCTTGTCAATCGTCTCGGTGAACGACTCTTGGCACCATGAGTGCCGAGGAGCTCAGGAGTATCTGGACCGGTAGATGATGTAAAAGACAGGGAGTTGGGCTTCGGCAGAGTTGGTGAAGCTTGACTGCCTGAAATGGGAGGTGTGCCACTGGGTGCTGCTGCTGTTGCGACAGGATGGACCCCCCACATCTGAGACACGTTTCCCAGGCCACTGTATGGAGACAACTGCATGATGTTGAGCAGGGCCCTTGGGGCCAACTAGAGATGGGCGAAATTTCCCGGGAAAATTTGGTTCGTTCACTTCGCCCGGGTTTCTCGGCAAAAAATAAAATTTGTTCCGAATTACTTGGGACGAATCACGTTAAAAAACAGCTATTTCCAGGCTGCACAGAGCCTGCAGGGTGCTGTAGAATGTTGTGCCATTTCTTAAATATGCAGAGGGAGCTTGGTTTGGTCTTCATACAATGTTGTGTTTTAGTATGACACGCAGATGAAATGCCGCCGCTCTTAGAATCGCTTCACTATAAAATTCCCTGGGCACTTAAGAGGGCCAAAAATGACCAAAAAACTGAAGGGGAAATGAAGCCCTTAAAAATTCATGGCGCGAAGCGGGAAAAAAAACAAGTGGGGGTCGGGTGGCAACATCAGTAAAAAGAGTGTGGAGGTGACGGCGGCAGCCAAAAGCAGCATGAGGTCAGCAGTGGCAAAAAGATTTTTCGGGAGGTTTGGCAAAAACGGGGAGTGGGCAAAAGAGTGGCACAAGGGACAAAAGGTGTGTGGGGTTAGGGGCAGCACCCAACAGCAGCAGATGGGGTTTCGACGTGGCAAAATGAAAAGTGTGTGGGTCCGGCAGAAAGCCACACCCAAGCAGCATGGGGTTTCGGGCAGTGGCACAAGGGACATTTGGAGGTGGCAAAAACAGGAGTGGCCAGGGGGAGGGGGAAAAATGACACAGTGTGGAGGTCACGGAAGCCCCACAGCAGCAGAATGGGGTCAGAAAAGGTGGCACAATACATTCAGGGGTTTGGGCAAAAAACAGGAATAGGCCAAAGAGGGGCCCAAAATGACAGGTGTGTAGGCCCAAGGCAGCACCCAACAGCGGGCATGAGGTCCCACAGTGGCACAAGGGCCTTTTCGGGGGGGGGCAAAAAACAGGAGTAGGAACAGAGTGGGACAATGACACAGTGGGAGGCCCGGGGCAGAAACCCAACAGCAGCACATGGGGTCAGACGGGGGGCAAAAATGACAGAGTGTGTAGGTCAGGGCATAAAGCCACAGCAGCAGCATGAGGTCGGGACAGGGGGCAAAATACGTGTTTTTGGTCAGGGCCCGGGCGGGGCCCCAGCGGGCAGCATGGGGTCAGACGTGGCACAATGACACAGTGTGTAGGTCATGGCAGAAAGCCACAGCAGCAGCATGAGGTCGGACAGTGGCACAATGAAAATTGGGAGGTGGAAAAAAAAGGAGTGGGCCACCAGAGTGGGACAATGAAACATTTGGTAGGCCCACGGCAGCACCCCAAGCAGCAGCATGGGGTCAGCCCGTGGCAAAATTGAAACAGTGTGTATTCAGGGCAGCCCCCAAAAAGCAGCGCATGAGGTCGGGACAGTGACAATGACAGAGTGTGTAGGTCAGGGGCCTCTCCCAAAGGGCAGCGGGCAAGGGGGGTTCAGGACAGGGCCCCAAGGGACAGTTTTTTTAGGTCCGGCAGCAGCCACAGGAGAAATTGGGGGTCAGACAGTGGCACAAGGGACACGTGGTAGGTCACGGCACCCACCCAAAAGAAAGCAGCATGAGGTCAGCCCGGGGCACAAGGGACATTTGGGGTGAAAAAAAACAAGGGAGTGGGCCCCCCACAGAGGGGGGCCCAATGAAAAGTGTGGGGGGCACGGCAGAACCCACAGCAGCTTGAGGGTCAGAAGGGGGCACAATGCTTCTGGGGGTGAAAAAAAACAGGTGTGGGCCCACAGCAGCATGGGGTAAAGACAGTGGGCCCCCAATGAAAACAGTGTGTAGGTCACGCCACCCCACAGCAGCAGCATGGATCAGACGGGGCACAATGCCCGAGTGTGTAGGTACGGAAAATCTCCCAACAGCAGCAGCATAAAGGGCCCAGACAGTGCCCAATGGACACAGTGTGTAGGTCACGGCAGCAGCCACAGAAAAAGCAGCATGGGGTTTTCAGCCGGGGCAAAATGACATTCTGGGGGTTTTGGCAGAAACAGGAGAAGGCCAAAAGAGTGGGACAATGACACCGTTTTGGAGGTCACGGCGGGAAAGCCACAGCACCCAGCATGAGGTCAGAAGTGGCACAATGACAGTGTGTAGGTCCGGCAGCACCCAAACAGCGCAGCATGACGTCAGCCCAAGTGGCACAATGACACAGTTTTGTAGGTCACGGCAGCACCCCAAGCACCCAGCTTTGAGGCAGAAGTGGACAAGGGACTTTTGGGAGGTGGCAAAAAACGAAGTGGGCCACAGAGGGGACAATAAACCACGTGTGTAGGTCACGGCACCCGCCACAGATTTGGCATGAGGTCAGACAGTGGCAAAATTGACACGTGGGGTGGGAAACCCCGGCAGCAGCCACAGCAGCAGCATGGGGTCAGACATGGCACAATGACAGAGTTTGTGGGTTTCAGGGCATCAGCCACAGCAGCGCATGGGTCAGACATTTGGCACAAGGGACAGTGGGTAGGTCACCCCGCAGCCACAGCGAAAGCATGAGGTCAGACAGGGGGCACAATAAAATTTTTTGGAGGTGGCAAAAACAGGAATAGGCCACAGAGGGGGCACAAGGGGGAACAGAGGTGTGGGGTCAACCCAGCCCCACAGCAGCGCTTTTGGGGGGTCAGACAGGGCACAATGACACAGGGTGCAGGTCACAGCAGCAGCAGCATGGGGTCGGGACAGTGGCACAAGGGAAAATTCTGGAGGGGCAAAAAACAGGAGTAGGACGAGTGGGACAATGACCCCAGGGGTGTAGGCCCACAGCAGAAAGCCACGCAGCAACCCCATGAGGTCAAAAAGTGGCAAAATGAACAGGGGTGTGGGTTTCCGGCAGCACCCAGCATGGGGTTTCAGACAGTGGCACAATGACATTCTGGAGGGGGAAAAAAAAACTGGAAGTGGGGCCAAACCAGGGGGCCCCAAGGGACAGAGGTGGAGGGGGGACGGCGAAGCGCTGGGGGTTCAGACAGTGGAACATGACATTCTGGAGGTGGCAAAAAAAGGGGAATTGGGCCCAAAGAGTGGAAAAAAAGACAGATTTGTTTTAGGTCACGGCGGGCAGTCACAGAAGCAGCATGAGGTCAGACAGGGGCCCACAATGACACAGTGTGTAGGCACGGCAGCCGCCACAGCAGCAGAAATGAGGTCAGCGTGGCAAAATGACAGAGTGTTTTAGGTCAGGGCAGCAGCCCAGCAGCATGAGGTCAGACAGGGGGCAAAAATGACTTTTCTGGAGGTGGCAAAAACAGGAGTAGGCCACAGAGGGGGACAATTCACGGGTGTGGAGGTCACGGCAGCAGCCAAAAGCAGCGGGCATGAGGTCAGAAAGGGGCACAATCACTTTCCCTGGAGGTGGAAAAAACTGGGTAGGCCCAAAAGTGAAAACCAATGACAAGAGTGGATGGGGCGGGGCAGCAGCATGAGGTAGACAGTGGCAAAATTTAAACATTCTGGAGGGGGAAAAAAAACCGGAAATGGGCCACAGAGGGGCAAAATTTGGCCCCACAGTGTGAAAGGTCACGGCATCAGCCACAGCACCCAGCAGCATGAGGTCAGAAAGTGGCAAAATTTCACTTTCTGGAGGTGGCAAAAACTGGAGAAAGGCCACAGAGTGGCACAAAAAGAGAGTGGAGGTGACGGGGGGCAGGAGCAACAGCATGAGGTCAGGAGTGGAAACAAGGGACAGTGTGGAGGTCAGGGGCAGCAGCCCCCAGCAGCAGCATGGGGGCAGATAGTGGCACAATGGAACATTTGTGGAGGGGAGTGGCAACCCCAGTCCCTGGTAAAAAAAGGTTGGTGGCAGATGGGGGAAACTGTCAGCGATGTGTGGAATCAGGGGGGGTCGGCATCAGAATAGTGGCGGGGAAAGGTATTTTGAACCCAGACTCATTTCTCACATTTTGGGGTTGAGGGTCATGGCTGATTTTGTCTAAACGCCAAAGGCATTGGGTGTGGGAAAACCCTGGCCGTTTCCACGCCTGTTTTCATCTTGACAAAGGTCAGCTTTTCCACTTTCCCGTGGCCCCCCAAAAAGGGCGGGTTCCCTTGGGGTAACGGGGCCCCCGCCGCATGAACACCGCTCTGTTGCCACACTTTTGGCCCGGGCGGGAAACAGTTTCCACTGCAAACTGGGAAAGTGCGGCCACAAAATCCGTTTGGCTGCCCAGTGGGTCCAGGGGGATTTTTCAAACTGGGGTGGCAGGGGCTTTCCAAGTAGGCCACCACCTTTTTGGTTCGGGGTCTGCTCCATCTTTTTTCTGCTGGGGGGGACTCCCCTCCTCACTAGGGGGATGAAGGAAGCGCTCACCCAGTGACTCCGGGATTTTGGGTTGTGCTGATGGAGTGGTACTGCTCCGACCCCCCCCCTTTTCCCCCGGGGCACCCGGGGTTGGGGGGTAGTGGAGCGCTGAAAAACCCCCCCCGGTAAAGCCCTGTCAGGGGGAAGGGACGTTCCCGCACATAGGCGGGCGGCCAACGGACTAGGGGAGGTTTTCCCTATAGTATTTGGGGTTTCCCTCCTCCCTAATGCTGGGAAAAAGGCCCCCATTTTGGCCCGGTAGCGAGGGTCAATGGGGTGAAAAACCCAAAAAGTCACCCCTCTGCCGGATGCGGGACTATTCGGCTTCACTACCCAGGAAAAATCGCATGCTGCAGGCCATCTGCACAAGTGACTCAGAGGGGCTCCTTGCCTCCATCTCCCTGTTACTGCCACGGGGGCTTGGGGGTTTCATCTGCCTCGTCTTCCTCACCCCATCTCCCTAATCCAGCTGCCCCTGCTCCTCCTGTTTGTCCCCGGGTAAAAATTTCCATAATTTCCCCGCCCAATGCTTTGCCCCAATGTCCTCCTCCTCCCCCTCCTTTTTCAGTCCCAAATGGACTCATGTGGCCGCGAGTTTGTATTTGCCACGTCTCCATTCCCTTGCCCGACAGATTTTTCAGCATCTTTTCCCAGGACATGAAGCGTGGAATGACGTTATTAAACCCCCGGGGGGAAAAAAAACCCCCCCCAAAAAAGGGGGGGAAAGGGGCCCCCGGGGGGGAAAAAGGGAGTTCTCCTGTCCCCCAAAACCAAAAAAATTTTGGGGGGTTTTTTTTTGGGGGGAAATTTGGGGTTGGAATTCCAAAGGGGGAAAAATATCTTTTTTGGGGGGGGCCCTTCTGCCGGCCCCCCCGGGGGGGTTTTTTTTAAAAAATGAAAAATTTTTTTTTGGCCCTTTTCAGAAACTTCTGAAGATCGGGGAAATTTGGAAACCCTTTTAAAAAACCAATTAAAGGGGAAGGGAGGGCGCAAACCCCCCCCCGGGGGGGCCCTTTTCCCCCCATTTCCCACCCTTTTGGGGTTTTTGGGGGGGAAAACCCCCAAATTTTTCTTTGGGGGCCCTTTTTCCCCCCAATTTTCCCGGGAAAGGGGGGAAATCGGGGGGGCCCCCGGGGGGAAAGGGAGATTTTGGGGGGGGGGGGGGGGGGGGGGGGGGGGCCCGGGGGGGGGCCAAAAAATAAAGGGGGGGGCCCCCTTCCGTTTTTTGGGTTTTTTTAAGGGGCCCCCCCTTGGGGGGGGGGGGTTTTTTTTCCCCCCTTTTTTAGGGGCCCCCCCCCCCCGGCCCCCAAAAAACCCGGGGGGGTTTTTCCCCCTTTTTTTTTTTGGTTTTTTTTTTTGGGGGGGAAAAAGGGGGGGGGGGGGCCCCCCCATCCGGGGGGCCCCAAAATTTTTTTTTGGGGGGGGTTTTAAAATTTTGGGGGGGGGGGCAGCCCCGGGGAAGGGTTTTTTAACCCCAGGTGGGGGGGGGTTTTGGGGGGTTTTTTGGGGGTGCGGGGGGGGTTGGGGGGGAGCGGGGGGGGGGGGGGGGGGGGGGGGGAAAAAGGGGGGGGGTGTTTTTGGGGGGGGGGTTGGGGGGGGTTTGGGCCGGGGTGGGGGGGGGGGGGGGGGGCGGGGGGGGGGGGGGGGGGGGCCCCCCCGGGGGGCCGGGGGGGGGGGGGGTTGGGGGGGGGGGAAACCCCAAAAAAACCCCCCGGGGGGGGGGGTTTGGGGGGGGGTTTTTTTTGGGGGGGGGGGGGGGGGGGGGGGGGGGGGGGGGCGGGGGGGGGGGGGGGGGCGGGGGGGGGGGGGCCCCCGGGGGGGGGGGGGGGGGTGGGGTTTTTGGGGGGGGGGGGGGCCCCCGGGGAAAGGGGGAGGGGGGGGGGAAAAAAAAAGGGGGGGGCCCGGGGGGGGGGGGGGGGGGGGGGGTTTGGGGGGCCCCGGGGGGAAAGGGGGGGGGAAAAAATTTTTGGGGGGGGGTTGGGGGGGCCCCCCGGGGGGGGGGGGGGGGAAAAATGGGGGGGGTTTTTTCCCCCTTTGGGGGGGGGGGGAACAGGGGGGGGGGGGGCCCCGGGGGGGGGGGGGGGTGGGTTTTTAAAAAAAGGGGGGGGGGGGGGGGGGGGGGGGGGGGGCCCGGGGGGGGAAATGGAAGGGGAAAGGGGGGGGGGGGGGGCCCCTAAAGGGGGGGGGGGGGGAAAAAAGGAAGGGGGGGGGGGAAAGGGGGGGGGGGGGGGGGGGGGGGGGGGGGAAGGGGGGGGGGGGAAAAGGGGGGGGGGAAAAAAAGGGGGGGTGGGGGGGGGGCCCCGGGGGGGGGGAACCCCCCGGGGGGGGGGGTTTTTTCGGGGCGGGGGGGGGGTTTGGGGGGGGGGCCCGGGGGGCGGGGGGGGTTTTTTTGGGGGGGAAAAAAGGGGGGGGGGGGGGGGGGGGGGGGGGTTTTTTTTAAAAACCCCCCCTTTTGGGGGGGGGGGGGCCCGGGGGGGGGGAAAAAAAGGGGGGGGGGGGGGGGGGGGGGGGGGGCCGGGGGGGGGGGGGGGGGGAAGGGGGGCCTTTTCCCCGGGGGGGGAAAGGGGGGGGGGGGGGTTTTTGGGGGGGGGGGGGGTTTTTGGGGGGGGGGGGTGACATTTGGGGGGGGGGGAAAAGGGGGGGGGGGTTTGGGGGGGGGGCCCCCCTTTTTTTGGGGGAAATTTGGGGGGGGGGGGAAAAAAAAAAAGGGGGGGGGGGGGGGGGGGGGGGGGGAAGGGGGGGGGGGGTGTTTAGGGGGGGGGAAAGGCCCGGGGGGGTTGTGGGGGGGGGGGGGGGCCCCAAAAGGGGGGTTTTGGGGGGGGGGGGCCGGGGGGGGGGCCCCCGGGGGGGGGGGGGGGGCCGGGGGGGGGCAGGGGGCCAAAAAGGGGGGGGTTGGGGGGGGGAAAAAGGGGGGGGGGGGGGGGCGGGGGAAAGGGGGGGGGAAAAAAAAAAAAAGGGGGGTTAAAAGGGGGGGGGGGGAAAACAAGGGGGAAGGCCCCAAAAAAGGGGGGGGGGGTTTTGGGGGGGGGGGGGGGGGGGTTTGGGGGAAAAAAGGGGGGGGGGGGGGGGGGGGGTTTTTGGGGGGGGGGGGGGGGGGGCCCCCCCCGGGGGGGGGGGGGGGGGGGGTGTTTGTGGGCGGGGGGGAAGGGGGGGGGGGGGGGGGGGAATATTGGGGGGGGGGGGAACCCCCCGGGGGGGGTTTTGGGGGGCCCCGGGGGGGGCCCCCCGGGGGGGGGGGGGGGCCCTCTTTGCCCCCCTAAACCCAAAAAAAGGGGGGGGGGGGGGGGGGCCCCCCCGGGGGGGAAAAGGGGGGGGGAAAAAAGGGGGGGGGGGAAGGGGGGGGGGGTTTTGGGGCGGGGGGGGGGGGGGGGGGGAAAGTGGGGGGGGGGAGAGGGGGCCCCCCGGGGGGGGCCGGGGGGGGGGGGGGGGCCCCCCCCCCCCCCCGGGGGGGGGGGTGGGGGGGGGGTTTAAAGCGAAAGGGGGGGAACCGGGGGGGAAACCCCCGGGGGGGGGGGGGGGGGGGGGGCCCTTTTGGGGGGGGGGCCCCCCCGGGGGGGGGGGAAAAAGGGGGGGGGGGGGAAAAAAATTTTTGGGGGGGCCCCAACAGGGGGGGGGGCCGGGGGGGGGGTGGGGGCGGCGGGGGGGGGGGTTTTGGGGGGGGGGGGGGGGGGGGAAAGGGGGGAAGGGGGGGCCCCGGGGGGGGGGGGGGCCCGGGGGTGTGGCGGGGGGGGGGGGGGGGGGGGCCCCCCCAAAAAGGGGGGGGGGGGGCCTTTTTTTTTTAAAAAAAATTTTTTTTTTTTTGTTTTCTTTTTTTTTTTGAGTTTTTTTTGGTTTTTTTTTTTTTTTTTTTTTTGCCTTTTTTTTTTTTCCTTTTTTTTTTTTTTTTTTGGGTTTTTTTTCCCCCCTTTTTTAAAAAACCCCCCCAAAACCCCCCAAAAAGGCCCGGGGGGGGGGCCCCCCAAATTTTAAAAAAAAAATTTTTTTCCCCCTTTTAAAGGGGGAAGGCAAAAGGGGGGGGGGGGGGGGGGCCGGGGGGTGGGGGGCCCCCCCCCCCAAAGGGGGGGCCCCCCCGGGGGGGGGTTTTTTTTAAAAACCCCCCCCTTTTTTTTTTTTTTTTTTTTTAAAAGGTTTGGGTTTTGGAAAAAGGGGGAAAAAATTTTCGGAACCCCCCCCCAAAAGGGGGCCCCCCCTTTCCCCTTTTCCCCCGGGGGGGGTTTTTTTTTTTCCCCCTTTTTCCCCCCCCCCCCGCTTTTTTTTAAGGGGGGAAAATAAATTTTTTGGGGGGCCCCCCAAAGGGGGGTTTTTCCCCTTTTTAAAAAATTTAAGGGGCCCAAAAAAATTTAAAAAACCCCTTTTTTTTTTTTTCCCCCAAAGGCACCCCGTGGGGGTGTTTTAACCAAATGCTCTGCACTGAGATGTTATTTGCCATGCCCGGTGAGCCCCTGTGCCGCTACTTTCTTGGACCTGCAAAGTGGGTGGTCTAAATCGTGGCTGTTTGGCTCCCAACCTTGCACTGCTGCCACCCTGTTGACTCCCGGCCACACTATCGACTTGCGGGGTGCGCCACTGCCTGACACGCAAGCTGCTGCTCTCTTCTCCCAACGATAATGATGAAGCCCTTGCTTCCAGGGCCAGGACGATGGGGCACCAGAATACTTTGTCCCAGCCTTTCTTGCTTCACCCGGCTTTCAAGTGCGATCGGCTACATCGATTAGTGTTTGCCTGTCACCGCCGTCCACCTCAACAGTGTCGCTGTACAAAGCCTGACCACTCGCACATAACCCCCAAATTTGCAACTTCCTCATCAACTATTTTGCCCGCTTCTGCAAGAAGCAGCAGATGGCATACCCACCTCTTTGCTGCCCACTGTCCTCAAAGAGTTTGTCCTCACTGTATAGTGGCGCAGAGGCCACAGCACATAGAAGTGCTCTGGCTGTGGGAAGCGAACGGTACAGAGGTGGGTTGAGGACAAGTGAGGGCCCCTCACCTGCTCCCGGGCCATGTCTGACAAACCCACCGACTCTTGGCTGGTATTCTGTGCTGACCACATTTTTTTGAGTCTTGGCTGGGGTTGTCAGATGTCATCTGGGAGAAAGTGTATGACCTAGTATGTGGTCAACACATGGCCGCTAGATGAAACCGGAAGCTGTGGCCTCGCAGGGTGAACCCTGCTGTGATGTCCCCTTACTGTGCTGCGACCTGTGGTGGCTCCAGGAGCCTACTATTGTGTTCTTTGATGCTATTGTAGGATCTTAGCCCTCAGCTTGTGTTTTTCCAGCTGGCGCTGACATGACTTTATCAGGCTGCGTTCCCGCTTCAGTTATTTGGTCAGTTTTGCCCCTGTAAGTGCCCAGGGAATTGAAGAGTGGGGCAAAAAAATACATACACCTTGTATTTTACTCCAATTTACCCCACAAACAAGAGGCTAAATTAACCCTTTTTTTATGGAAGACCCAACAGAAAAAAAACTGATGGAATTTAGGCATATATCGGGAAAAACAATATACACACCCTGTATTTTACTCCAAATTACCCTACAAAAAAGAGGCTAAATTAACCCTTGGGTATGAAACACCCTATGGAAAAAAACAGATGGAATTTAGGCGTATATGGGGCAAAAAAATAAACACAGCCTGTGTTTTACTCCAAATTACCCCAAAAAAATAAGAGGCTAAATTAACCCTTGGGTATAAAATACCTACACAGTGAACCAGATGGAACTGAGGTGTATATGGGGCTGAAAAACACACAACCTGGACTTTAGGGAGAATACCCCACCATCTAAAACAAAATAATAATGCTGGTTCAGGAACAAGTGTGTATATGACACACACTTGTGAAGGTCTTTCACCCCACTTGCTCAAAAAACGAGTTTGTTTTGTAAAGAGTGCAATATAGTGCTGCAGCAGATAGATGCTTATTGACAGGAGACACACTGACAAGTGCAAGAATTCAACATTGCATCCTTATTTATAGGGCTGTGACTAGAGATGTGCGAATTGATTCTAACGAAGTGGAATTCGTTTAGAATTTTAGGAAAACTTCGTTCGGAACGAAGTCGAACTTTGGGGTACTTGGGTGAACGAAGTGTGCTTTTGATTGATAAAATGGCTGCGAGCACATGGCGTTACATGGGGCAAAGCATCTGGGAGGAAGAAGGGCATAGCCTGCATGACATGTGCGGAGGGGAAGCCCAATCAGAGAACCCGGCGGTTCTGTGACTCCCCCGCACTATATAAATCCAGGCGCGACCCGGGGCTG